>JBCAUA010268475.1:0-12295 GCA_038406235.1 Peronia verruculata | reverse complement strand
AAATTTTTTAGCAACAGGAAGAACGAAAAGAAAGGAGGTGATTCCCCCCCCCCCCCCCCCCAACCCCTTCTTGATACTGCTTGTTCAAAACAACAGCCTTTCTGTCTGACAAAGGGCAATAACTGAGCTGGTGAAAAACAAAATTCATTTGAATGCTATTCAACAAATATAGTCTAATAATGAGAAATATTGCAACTGGAGTCTGTCCATTTTGTCTTCCCCCTAAATATAAGCTCAATTTATACAATAGCACATTTAATTATCTTTGCAATAGTTTCTAACACTGGCCTATTTTCACGCCAGTCCTGTCCAAGTCCAATTGTCATTCTAACTTTCTAAATGTCACACATTATAACAAAAGTAACAGAGAGACCTAATTGTATAATCATGTGGCGATCCTAACTGTCATGTTAACTTCCACTGAGCATCCATCAGATGACACTGACAATCAAGAGAGGGAAAAACCGAGAATTTTTTTTTATGTTTATTTATTTATTTTTTTTTTTTTAAAGAGGGGGGGGGGGGTGTAGACTTCCGCCCAACCCTCAACTATTTATCAAACCTGCCCATGCCTTGGGGGGGGGGGGGGGGGAAAGGGGGAAAGAGGGGCGGTGTGTGTGTGTGTGTGTGTGTGTGTGTGTGTGTGGAGGGGGGGGAGAGAAGGAGGTTTGGGTGGGCGTGGGAAATATGCATGATACCACAAAAGTGTGAGAGTGTGAGTAAGTCAACTGCCATACGACCACCCCTCAAGATCGTGAACTAACGTACGAAAAAAAAAAAAACTGACATCTTGACTGTACAAAAAATTAGAATAAACCATTTGACTTATCGACCACTTCATAACAATGTGATTAAACCATCTGACTTATCGACCACTCCAAAAGAATGTGAATAAACAAACTGACGTATGAACCACTCCTCAAGAATGCCTAACTTGGTTTCAGAGATGGAGAGGAAAAAAAAAAAAAAAAGCAAACAATTGATAGTGCCCTCGGCTAATGCTTCTGTGGACTAATGGCAGAGAATTTTCACGCAAATCCCACAACTTACAATTAATTTACGAACAACATCGCCACAACTCTACCATATTTTCTCAGATCAATTCCAGAAAAAAAAAAAAAAAAAACGCATGAGACCATATCATTCAGCAGACAGAAAGAAAAAGAAAGAAAGAAAGAAAGAAAGAAAGAAAGAAAGAAAGAAAGAAAGAAAGAATGGTTTCGTCAGAAATGGATGGATAAAATAGAGAAATGGGTGGCGCGCCAGAAAGATGGCGAGGACCGTTAATCACAAGCCTGGGACATAAAATCATAGGCACGATCAAAGATACGTGGAAGCAATGGTAAGTAAATCCATTCCATGAATTCAGCCAGTCGCTACTCTGACGTGTTTATGGGCGAGCCAGAAGACTGGTGGCCGGCAACAAACACTAATTATGCTGTTTGAGTACCACATCAACTCACCCCCGACGTTGCCCTCCGCATATATACATAACGACGGTCACTATTTCTAAGTCTTGTCGACTTGTGGACAGCGAGAGAGCGCAACGATTCGACTCCAATCTGATTGGCAAATTATGGAAAGCACGTCTATTTCATCAGGGACCAGCTCAGACGCCTTGACCAAAATGAGCTTAAAGATTTCTCCCCTCGCCATTAGTCTCGCACATTGCATTAAGGATGGTCCCACTTGGACTTCGGCAGACAGCATCCCAAATAGGGAGAAACACTTGCTGATGACGGTGGTCAGGCACAGTGAAATACCAATAAATAAGAACAACTGGACGGACAAGACACCACACTTTTTTTGCAGTATTTCATCTATAAGCTAGACATCCATTAGACATCGCTGTGACTCCAGTCACTCATAACATGAATAACCCAAAGGGGCCATTGATATCGCACACTTTAGCGTTCTCTTTCAAGACATGGCTAAGAGGTTCGTTTTTATACATATTACCTGAAATTATAGAAAGTCCCCTTCATTCTTACAATTACTGTACTTAGGAGAAATAATCACTGCTATGCATATGTAGCTCAAAAATCTATCGACATGAAATCAAAAAAGGCCCAGGTTCCTTTGAAACGTTTCTGAATCTATTCAATCACTTCCACAACAAAAAGGACACTTGTCCATCTAAAAGATAGTAACTCCAGCAACAGAATAATTGAAAAAAAAAAAAAAAACTTTGTGGTAACCACCACCGTGACAGACACCAAGTTCACAAACTCAGTATGAGCTCCTGCCTTGTCACACTATGCAACTGTCAACCTTGCTAAATCCTCTAATACAGCAGAGCCTTTTTAAGTTTACCGCAAGCGCCTGCTATGCCGATCCCACCCTTGCTGTTTGTTATACCTTTTACACAGGTCGAGTTGTTCTGACCTAAATAAGTCACTTTGCCTGAGGGAAATTATTCTTCACATTGGCGCACATCATTTCTACTTCTGTAAACACATTCTAAGATTTTCTTTTCTCTCTTTTTTTTTTTTTTAAATTCAAAACGCCAAAAGGGTATGAATAAGCCGAGTTGTAAATCAGCTCACAAGAATGTAAATAAAGAAGAGACTTATCGACCGATCGTCAAGAATTCGAATGAATTAGCGATCATTTCATATCCACAAGCAATGCTAATATATCAAACTGATTTATCCACGATCTCCCCCAAAATGTGAATAAGTCAAATTTTTATCGATCATTGCACAACAATGTGAGTAAACAAAGTGGCTTATCATCCAAACCACAACTATCTGCTTAAATCACGAGACTTTATCGACCACTTTTATAAATACATAAATAAATAAAATGCAAATATGGCAACTGACTTATCGACCTCTACACAAGACTGCTTAAACCATGTTGCTTATCGACCACTCTGCAAGAATGGGAATCAACTAACTGACCTATCGATCAGACTTCGTGAATGTGAATAAGCCACATGCGTTATCAATCATCCCATAATATTAATATGATTAAACCAGCTGAATTATCGACCACACCCACCAATGTGAATAACTTAGCCAAGTTGCTTTTTTTTTTTTTTTCATGAAAAAGTCAACATGTTCTGTGATATGACTGAAATATCTAGATGACTATGAACAATTAATAGTCTTTCCCTGTTCATATCCACTGATAACAAAAAAGCATATTCGGTGGCCAGTACTCGGCGGTCACCTTGTCAGTTTCGACATGCCAAATAATTATATGATCGGTGTCAGCGGTTGATGTCCTGACATCTGATGTGCCACACATCATTGACTTAACTTTCCGTCTAGAACAAAGGACACACAAATGCTTGTCACCGACTGATCCTAGGAGATCTCAATAATGGATAAGATCCGTACGAGAGGGAAAAACCTCAACTAAGGCATTGACGCCATGGAGAAGAAACAAATAAAGCAAACTCAGATAACGTTTTCAAACTGTCAGGGCATCGGATAGCTGAGGTCAGCCATTATCTAGTTTATCGCCAAGTCTTCAATATCGCCATGGGACTTTCTGTCGTCTCTCTATCTTGTTTCTCAAGTGACAAGTTAATTCATTCTTCAGACAAGAGGTTCTCAAGTCTCAGCTGCTCACGACCCATTTGGAGATACCATCGTCCTTTTTATATATGACTATTGCTTTTCTTGCAGTAGATTTGTAGCACTATACCAGCTTTTTTCCATTTTTCTTTTTCTTACGACCACACCCGTTGTCTGTGTCATCTATATCAAAATTTCAATAACTAATACCTGAACAACAACAACAACAGCAATAACATCAACACCACCGTCACCTACACCACCACCACAAGAACAACAACAGTAACAACAACAAAATGACCAACAATACTAACACATTACGAGTGAAACCAGGATGATACAAAATCCAGGGATAGTGACAACAAGCGTGTTATAGATATGGCATTATACGTACAAGGTGGAACGGAAATGGACACGGCACTAAATCATCATGCAGTGATGATAACAGAAAATTGTCAAAAAAGAGGAACATTTTTCGTCAACTCAAAACATGTAAGAAAATAGCCCTCACCTCTCTCCAACCCATGTGCAAGCCTATATGATAAAAAAGAAAGTCTTATTTTGATATCAAACTATTTTAAAAAAAGTTTCATTTTATCTTTGAACAAGTGCTGGGGGGGCATACTGGAAGGGAGGCAGGGTGGATCGCGATGCCTAATGTTATTGAGGAGAAAAAGAGGAAACTAAGTGGGTGAAGAAAAAAAAGAGGAGTTTCGCCAATTGGCGGAAAATTATCATCACCATAAATGATCAGATGTAAGTTGTGGGAAAACGCTTTTCACTCTGAGCCTGAACGTTGAATTTTTCATTCTAGTTCTTATCCTGAGACAATGGAGAAACAGGCGGCACAAGGCCTGTCTTGCAAATAGAGTCGACTGCATAACATTTTTGTTTTTTAAATCGTGCTATTTACTAATTTCCCTCCGCTGGTAATTAATATATAAATCTTTCTCACCCTGCATCTGTCTCCTTGCCTTCCCTGGAGAAATCCGAAATCAAATCAAAGTGACCACATCTAACTGGCGCTTGGGCCGACCTTTTCTTATTCCGACAGACTGGCCTTCTTCGAAGCGGCACGCGCCAATCTTTTTTACGTCTGTGCGACGATCCCTATTCGATTTCTTATTCGGTTACGTGTGCTGGCCAAGTCCATGAGATTAGCAAATGAATGTTAATCGTATTTCAAGACACGTAATACATGTATTGCCCTCAAGTTCGATTCACAATTCGTTTCAACTGGGGCAAGATATTACAACATATAGTCTAGTTCCCATATCAACGTTTTACAGAGCTACATTTATTGCAAATGCACTAAGTGACTGAACGAGCCGGTCTTCCATCTCCTTCCATCCAACCTCTCTCATTCCATTTCTTTCCTAATCACTCTCTCTCTTACCAGATCTTTCCCATCCGCCCTTTTCTTTCCATCTTCTTCCATCCACCCTCTCTCTTTCCATTTCTTTCCTATCCACCCTCTCTCTTTCCATCTTCTTTCCCTCTGACTAGAAGTGTCGGGTCAAGGACACACTTTGCATTTCCTAATCAATAACATACAATACAGTAATCTGGTACCAGTCTTGCATTGCCTTTGGGAGAGAGGGTAGTTTCTTGAACATGAATAAAATATAATATCATTCTAGGAACCTGGAGGACTCGAGCAATTTCTATAGACTCCTGATTTACTCCCTGTTTCCCCGCTCTTTTTATTATCTCTCGTACCTATGCATCACTCAGTTTTAGGAAAAGAATTTTTATACTATACTTTTCTTATTTTCTATTTTCTTCACACAGATGAATGATCTCCGCATTACACGGACTCATATGCAAACTCAAAGCTCTGCCAGCATGCCACCTTCTTATCAATAAAAAGTACATTCACAACTGCACGTGCACTCGCCCATACTTATGCATAAAGGAAGACTATGCCAAGGAAGACAATAGCTAAACTTGCAATGCGCATCTGAATTGGCGAAACCTACAATCTGCATCCACTGCAGGTGTCTTCAGTGCACAAAAATGCGTTTGTATTACGTTTTTCTTCTATTTTCTTTCCTTTCTCCCGCATCCTTTATCCGTTTTCTTCTCTTCTCGATCAGATCAGTTTTCCTTCATTCAATGAGAACGTGAGGCAGACAACGACTCTTTTATGTTCCAGTGTAAAACCGCCATACATTGGTAAGGGTGGCTCTTCACCTTTCGTTTTCATTATTCCTTTAATGAGCTGAACTAAAAATAAGAGAGTATCTATTGGACACAAAACACACGCACTACTGGTGGGTTCTGTGGTATCACAGCATGCGGAAGTGCAAGGCACCCTGGTATTAATTCTAAGCTCAGATAGGTTTGAAGAAAATGAAAGGTAGTCGGAATCTGAGAGCCCTAAATAAATCTGATTACATTTTCATTAAACTTAAAGGGAGATTCTACATGAAAGCAGCATTCTCACAAGCAATTTCCGCTTTCAAAATCCACACTTGACATTTGCATATCCATTTGATTAGTTTTCAAAGCCACTTAGAGCAAGCACTTTGCAAGCTGGCCATGTTAAGAGTGGGACTCCAGTTCATGCAAGAGGATGTGAGCGCCTTACTGTGCAAGAAATCTAAAAGGGTGGTTCTCCTACTGCTTCACATTATGAATTATGCACATGATGATTGTGTAATCTGCTGTCTCCGTGTTTGTTAACGTTCTGAGCCTTTCCACCGCCCTAAAGATATGTGTTGTTTATATCTGCTGGTGTTGTCTATCCGTGTCACATTCATAACCCAGCGCTTCATGTTTGTATAAGAACCTGTCTGTGCTGGACATGTGATAGGGTCGCAACAGTTGCCGAAATATTGTGACCATGTCACTAACATGCCAATGATGGAATAAACTAAACACATTTAAATAAGATGATTCGAGTTGAATATAAAAAGCAATTTTTTGGGGGAAAAAATGACATGAAGAGTGTTGTCCTTGTTCGTTATTTTGCACTGTCTGTTTTGCTTTATTATTTTTTTTTTTTTTTCTTGTACCAAAATTACAAGCCTGTATTTCATTTACGCCCACCACGGGCATGCAAAATGTACAGTATTGGATATTCTTATCAACTATTTCGACGAGTGGCGTTTGTTCGGCGTGCATGGGGTAATCATGTTTTGCACAAAACTCCTCCTTCTAACTAAGCATCCCCTCTAAATCTAGTGCTTGAACTGAATCTTCCTCAGCATGCGGGCGAGCAAAGTGGAGAAAAACAAGCAGAGCAGACCAGGAAGAGGCAACCATTTACTTATTGGACTGATTCGGCCCCGGGCAGATGGTGAATAAAGTATGCCAATAATGAGTGGCCGCAGGGCGCATCTGAGGATTTCCCTGTTTGTAATGTGGGGCTGTTTGTAATTTGGACTTTCTTAATGGTCCAGATAAATCACAGTGTGCTGTCCTTCTCCTTACACATTAAAATGGACTGAATAAATCAGGAAGAGAATTCCAAAGGCTCGATAATGTTACAGTGGAACTTAAGTTGGAGGAAGACTATAAAACTGGTCTTTGTAGCTGTTCTACTGAGGAGAGGTAACAGGTTTCAATTGGATCCAGTTTTTCCATGCCATTAACATAAAAAAAAAAAAAAAACGATTTCTAATCTCTTTAACTGTGACACGAAGAGTCAAAATGCAACTGGTAGTAAATGATCAGATTCATATTTTGAAAAACAAACAAAAACAAAAACAAAAAATGGAGTTCTTGACTGCATTCCCTGTGTATAGTATTTGTGACACTAGGCTTTGGGCATAGTTTAAAGAAGACGCAATAAAGGAACAAACAGCACAAGGCTAGGCGTATAAAAACAGCACAATGCATAACATCAGTGAAAAGGTAGCCTTATCGCTATATTCCGATTCATTTCTCCCTTGGACTTTGCCATTCATACCACAATAAAAACCAGACCAAGTGCGCGTACGACATTCAGAACATCACTTATCGAGTAATGATTTTATCTACGTTCACTTTTCCTTTACCGAGACACATAATATGAGGACAGAAGCGGCGGTTAAATCTCGGAGTGTTTGACCTGATCAGTTACAGATAATGTTAACCACTTAACACAAAAAGTCTGGATCTCTCTTACAGTGTTTGGGTGAGGAATAGGATCTAGGACACATAAACGCTAGTGGCAATGTCAGCAAGGGGCCTGCGTCCATAGTTAGGCAGCCTATAGACGTCTAGTAGTAGTGGCCCGCTTTACCCAGGACACAGCGAGGGTCAGTCTTTCTCTCTTTCTGGATTTGGTTCATGAATCGCGGCATACCAGATAATCTATGAAGCAAAACGCCCACGGTGACAGGGGATCGGAACACAATAATAATATTATCTTTGCTGCTATCACCCCCAACCCCGGGCAGGTGTGTAACTAACTGGAGGGAGTCTTCTTCAGTCTTGGTTTACGAGGGACATCTACGGGCGGAGTGTAAGATATGAGCCCTTACAGTGGCACAGTACGTTTGTATCTCTTATGGTGGACATACTGTTCAATAAGATGGGATGGAAGATGGCTGAGACAGACGAGTGTTCTTTGTAATATAGCTTTTTATATAGTTTTTTTTTTTTTTAATCTAACAATTGTATACTGCCGATAGAAGAACAAGCACCACGCGTGCTTCTCATAATCCTAGCTTGAAGACTGACTTCATAAATAGTCATTGAAAAGGCTACAAGTGGGTGATGGCGTGTTTGTTCAATCAAAAAAAGACAAAGAATAAACATGTTCTGACGAGAAATGAAAGCCCTTCGTAAACGAGCCTTCGCCGCTTTCGTTTTTCAACTTCTATGTTGTGTTAAGTTCAAACAGAGGGCAAATGAAACTGAGAAGACAACATAATCAAATGCCACATTAAAAAAAAAAAAAAAATGAACAGCGAAAGTAGAAAGTGAGAGAGAGGCAGACAAACAGACAGAGACAGATAAAAAGATAGAAACTGACATGAAGAAAACTCGATAAAAAAAGAACTAGTAGGAAGGGCTGAGAAATAATTTGAACTGGAGTGTCTCCGTACCCTATAAAAATCTTAAGTAGGTCCTCTGAACCTTCACTCAGTTGATAACCTTTTGACACGAACACTAAAAACTATTAGTACAGTACTGAAACGGCACGTTCAAACAAGGATACAGTGACACCGGACACTGGACCCTTATTCATCAGGTCTTGGGAAAACAAGGCGATGTCTTATGTCAATCATAGCACAAAACAGCACAAGATCTGACTGGGTAAGTTGTCAGAAAAACAACTGTGACAAGAAGACAAGGCCTATGATTATTCTGGACAGCACTGCACAGTCTGACGACAGCAATCAAATTCCTCAAGTCATCCTGTTTGCACAGGTAGCAGACTTGACGCTCCTATTCTACCAACGGCCTAGATGGCTAAAACATGAAAATAGAGGCCTTACCGCAAAGGTGTTTGACACGATGATTAGCTCATTCACAGAGTTATAGCAGTTCATTTGCACAAACTTTACGCTGCTGGGCCGCCCTGAGAAACTGCTTATTTGCTAGCCCACATCAAGGTATGAACTCGATAAAATTACCTCATTTCGTCTATAACCTTACAAGTATGATTTATGAGCCGCAAAGGTGATGGATGGGTTGAAGGTGAACGAATCAAAAAGGAGACCACAACTGCCACTTTCTACGCACATTTACTGTGTTACTCACCATTTATTTAGTTGTATGTTTTTGAGTAGCTGTATTCTAATACATTCTGTGTAGTATTTTCATATTTTGCTTGCTTAAGGAGCCTGTGATGAAACATTTCAAAATCTAGCAAAGGACATAATTTACATCATTTACCGTCTGTAATGCCGAATTTTCACAGCTGGCCAAGGTCTCAGACCATAGGAGTACTTGGCAAAGAAAACCTCAAAGTTCTGCTCCTTCCTCCTTCTATTTTCACTATACATTTGGCTGTCTTTTTGTTGATTTACAATGAGCAAATACACATTTTTTTAATATATATTTTTTGTCACTAACTGCACAAATGACAGAATAACAAACCTGACAGCTCACTAGTACAATGATAATATATATATATATATATACACTCACTGAACTGCACAAATTCTGCTGATAGCATCACAGATGAACAAAAACTGTGAACTGTCAAGAGAGGAGTCTGATGATTGCATCGACAGCTATGAGATTTCGGAGATGTGGTACTAGCAGTTCATAACGTAATTCGTCAAATAATTCGTCCCGACAAGGCTTGCGTGTTGAGCGAAAGACGTTCTTCTCAACACCCTGACCTTTCGCCGGAGCGGGGAGAAATTTTAGGTGCTGGTGAATGGTGACTGACAGGTCTTACAATGACATTCATATTACAGGCTTCATAAACAGTCACCAACCATAATTTTATCATAACTTCGCCAGTGCCTGACCATTACTTCTATCGTGTCCTCTGTGCCATTTTTGTGCGTGTTATTGTGTTCTCTCGCTCTTTCCTATCTCAAATGACTCCAGTTGGTTCGAATTTTCCAGGCGTTTGTAATTTGCTAGATTTCTCTCTCACACACACACATACATACACACACTCTCTCTCTTCTTTTACACTTCCAGTTATCACCAACGATTGATAAATTCCCACAAAATCATCTCCCCAGACAGTATTACAGTATTCCGCCTACCCAATATTGCACGCAAAGCTCGTGCATTGCACTGTAACATACCTGTGCACAGGTGTTTCCTGCAATCACGTTCGAGTAAATTCACCGCCGTGAAAAAGCTACACAATGTTATCACCGTAGAAGAGAGATAATTAGGCATATGCAATGCTCTGCCAAAAGTTCCCCCTTGGACCTCTTCTTAACATGTTAATTAGTCTATTTGCTCTCCGCTGAAATTAACAGACTAACCAATCGACGCTAAATTAAATTTGATTACTCACTACCAGATATTTTCAGTACTGAGCCAGTGACTGTCAATAATGCTCAATACAACCAGCACTGGCGTACTTGAACTAATTATAAACGTAAGGAAATAGACACTAAACCAAAAAACAGGCTTTGTAACTCCCAAAAATACATAAATGAATCTCTTCTCCTCCACCATCATAATAGCCCAGATTCTAGGTGGCAGTCCTGTGAACAATGAATTAATTCGTACGCAACAAAACACCAGTTCAAAACGCTTTTCAAGTTCCTGTATCACCTAAACATACTGGTCCCTTTATATCGCTCCACCTTTTTATAACCTGAACACTGTCTCACACCTGTTGAAAGATCCACTCGGAAACCTACTGGATAATTCTCGAGCTGTTTAAATCAATGTATATACAAAATAGACTATTACGATAGTGGTGGTAAGATATTCAATTAAAAACAAAAACAACAAGAACAACAGCAATAACAACAAACGCGTTAGCTGTAAAAGCAGAAGACTTGTGATGTGATGAACCCATGCGTAAAACTTGATAAAAAAGAGAAAGTGGTGATGAAACAAACTGACTGCGTAATATGTCTTAGAAACATCTGAAATCCATAACAGAGGCGGACTTAGTACCTTAGAAAATTTATTGGGGCATTAGAAATGATCTCAGTCATCATAAACCACCATATACTTTCAACTCACCCTCTATGAGCATTAAATGGCAGCCACACAGGCCTAGGCTAACACAATGTACCGGTATAGGATTCTAATGCAATAGAACTGAGATGAATGGATATTTGAAGAGATTGCGGCTAAGACCAGAAAGTGTAACACAATCACGCACCTAGATGCTCGTATGACTCTTCCTCAGAGATGTATTGAAAGTGCACCCTCTCCCCTCTCTTTTTCCTTCTCTTTATCCCCTCCTCCTGTCCATCTGTACAAACACATAGTAATATTCACCCCCCCCCCTCCTCTTTTTCCAGAGACCCATTATTAGGGCAAAATCACCAACAAATGAGTACAGAACTAGGGACCGACATGAAGGAGAACCTATAGATACAAAATTTGCCACATCTTTTATTTTGTTTGTGTGGCGAACACTCAACACAATGTTTATAGTCCAGGGCAGGAAAAGTCATCTGTGATAACAATATAAGCAATAAGGGAAATCCCAAATGCCTTCTTTTGTTCTCAACTCGATCTTATATCCAAGGGACAGTGCAATACCATGACATCCTATATCTGTGATACGCTTACGATACGCTCCCTGTGATGCTCACACTACGAATGAAATTTGGAGCCTGTCGATTTTTATTTATTTTTTTTTTGTGTGTGCCCCTCCCCCCCTCTCAATCTCTACCTCCTTCGTCCCATCCCAAATGGTTTAACTTGCAAATACATGTATGCGCACAAAATTGTCCCTAATATCCAAACTTTACAATTTGGTAAAAGTTTTACACTAAAAAGTAGCCAAAGGGCCGGTTTATTCAAGAACAGGCTCATTACTCCTTGCATACATACGATGTAAATTACTTTCCAAAAAAGACATATTAAACAGCAAGATACTTGTCTTACAGACCTAATGCCAGTAGTGCTAAACAAGGGTCTCCCTACAGGTTGGTCGCGACCCCCTTGTCGCCTATCCTTGCCAGAAGTGGTTTGGAATTAAAAATTAAGCTTAATTTAAACTCATCAATTACATTTCTCTATGCCCTTCCACTTTTGTTTTTTTTTTTTAAAGGGGTAGTGCAACGTCACGGACAGCCTATGCTATTTCTGGTGAAACAATACACTTCTAGTAGCCAAAAACATGTTAGCGGTGTTATTTTTTAGAAAACATCACCGTTAACGTGTTTATTTTGCAAAAT
>JBCAUA010268365.1:0-20018 GCA_038406235.1 Peronia verruculata | reverse complement strand
TTTATAGGCATTTTTGTAAAGCTACCCCAGCTGACCGCAGCTAGGTCAAAACAATGTAAACAAGCCAGGTCAGTTTACGCTACAGGAAATGGAACACAGGAACCGCAATGGGTGATCAGTAGTATGAACACTAGAGGGTTAACCTGAACGTAATTGGTGTCTGAACGCTTCATTCTATCGAACGTGTAATTCGGATCAAACACTCTTGCGAGTTTGCTGTTTAATTACTGTCGCCTTTTAAGGACAACGTCAAACAGAATACGCTTTCCTTGGCTTTATGTAAGTAAAAACACAAATCTTTATGCAACAATGTTGTGTACCAAATTTCATATGGATACATTCAGTAGTTGGTGGGTCTATGAGCCTATTATGGGTTTTGCTGGAGATTTATAATAATATGCCCCCCCCCCCCCCACCTTTTTTTTTGTTTAGATCTAATTGGTTAGTGTAGTATAAAATTAGTTATTTTCTACATTCTAATAACATTTGCATAGTATGACGTTTGACACAATTAATTTTATTGTAAAGCATTTTGAGAATTCGTGTAAAAAAGCGCTTTACAAATGGTGCAAGGATATTAGTATTATCATCACCATCATCCTATTTGTTATCCTATTTTTAGTCTGATCATCAAAAGGCAGGAGGAAAAATAATATATTTTCATGCTGTGTCTTCCTGCGGTTTGCCGTAAACCTGATTACTGACTACATGAACGACCGATTGTGTTTGTGTGTGAACACACCATTAGCTTTTATGTCGTTACAGCGATGTAGTTAGAACGATGTCGGTGGGAGGAATCTTTTGGTGCGAACGCACAGTTAGTCGATAATCATTGTTTCATTGGATTTGAGAAGGGGTCGTATTCTTAGCACTTTGGTCCGTTTTAACTTACGACTCCATATAGAGCTTAGCACAACAATATAGTAGTTTTATTATTTTCACCAGATTTACATTGTGATAGTTACCTCTTATTCTTTATCAGGTCTGCTGACTCGTTACCTCTATCTAAGTCACCTTGTTATTTAAAGGATTGTAATTTCAACTCCTCAAGAAAAAAAAAAAATGAAATAAAAAACACATTGCTACATCCGTTAATCTATTTGATTATTAAAGTTCATTGTCGGCAAAGTATTTCTTTCTCCTTCTAACGATGAAATACTTCGTTTAAATACTGGTTCAAAGTAGCAGCAGCAGCAGCAACAACAACAACAACAACAACAATAACAACAAAACAACAATAACATCAACAACAACATCGACAAACACAATAACAACAGCTTATAATCCTCATCGTATTATAATTCAGTACAACACTAGGCTCCAGCAAGCAATTGATGAAATGAACAAAAAAGGATGTTGAACAAATGGCATTGGCAGCATACACTATCAACATACAATCCAGACCTACATACCAGCAAACCGAGACACTTTCCGCTGATGGTCAGTAAACCTTGTCATTGGCTGTCCTTACTCAGCATTTTCCGCTAGCTATAAAAATCCTGTAACATTCACGATCAACTTCATCACAATCGAATAGATTGAGAGAACAGAACTATTCGAGTATAAACCTTTCTGCCAAAGTGCTGCCGACATTGGCCCTATTGTGACATTAAGGATGTTTCCATGAGCTGTTTCTTGTATGTACCACCCATTGACGGGCACTGGATGCAAAATATAGTGGACGAGGTGAGCTAAGGCCGAATCCTCAGCACAGATTAAACGTTCTGGACAGCTAAAATGTCTCTGCCGAGAGGCGAATAGGATGCTTAGCAACCAAATGCAGGGCATCTAGTATCTGATGCATTCCCTAATAATATCAGTTACCAGTATCAGAAGGCAATATTGTGCAACAAAATCCAAGATGGCGGCCGTTGCCATGGCAACCATGAGTGATTTCGATTTTTTTTCGATTGTTTTCCTCTAATTTGACCATGCTGAACTCCCAGGACCCCCCCCCCCTCCCTTAATGTGACAAAATCATAATCTATACACAACTTCCAGGAGGAAGGCTGTAATAAAGACAATCAAGAGTATTACAGGATTAGCAAGGACCTTTGTAGCATTTTGATGATATCATTCGGAAGGTTAAATTGTATCTAAACAAATCTGTTTCTTTATTCAATTTCTTTCACTTTTGAAAGAATTGAAACAGGTTGGATGAATGTCTTAAGAGAAAAAAAAGACCTGTCTGTCCATCCATCCATTCAATTAGCATGCTTTAATCCCTCAACCCATCCACCCATCTGTCCCTCAATCCATATGTATATCCATTCATCTATCTATCCATCCATCCATCTACCCGTCCATCCATCCATCCATCCATCCATCCATCCATCCATCCATCCATCCGTTCATCGATCCATCCATCCATTCATCCATCCGCCAACCCACCCACCCACCCATCCATCCATCCATCCATCCATCAATTCATCCATCAATCCACCCATTTATGATAACCCCATCTATTAATTTATCCACCCATATGTAGTTCCATCCATTCGTCCATTAAGATATCCATCTATTCATTCATGTCAATCCCATCCATTAATTCATCTAGCCATCTGCTGTTTCATCATGCATCCATCCATGCATCCATCCATGCATCCCTCCCTCCCTCCCTCCCTCCCTCCCTCCCTCCAATCCACCTATCCACCCATCCATCCATTGATGCATCCATCCATCCACCCATCCATCCATCCATCCATCCACCCATCCATTCATCCATCCATCCACCCATCCATCCACCCATCCATTCATCCATCCATTCATTCATCAATCCACCCATTTATTCATAACCCCATCTATTAATTTATCCACCCATCTGTAGTTCCATGCATTCGTCCATTAGGAAATCCATCTATTCATTCATAACTCCATCCATTAATTCATCTAGCCATCTGTTGTTCCATCCATCATTCATCCTTCCATCTTTCTATCCATCCATCCATCCATCCATCTATCCGTCAATCTATCCATCCACCCACCCATCCACCCACCCTCCCATCCATCCATCCATCCATCCATCCATCCATCCATCCATCCATCCATCCATCCACCAGTCCATCCACCAATCCGGCCAACCTGTATAGGAGGCCATACCCACAGATTCATTTTTTGTTGCTTATATGCTTTTAAAAATAAATTTAGCAATTGCTCCAATGACTAATCCTCAGGGGACTTTATTCTGTGTAATAGCTGAATTTATCTTCTCAGTGCAGGGAGAAACCCAATGCCACCCAGGATGGTTTCTTTTCCAAGGAATGTGTTACGGGTATGGCAATGGGAGACTGCCCTGGGGGGAGGCAATGGTCAAGTCTTTACTATCTTTATGAACGGATCATTGATAGACAGATGCACAGACAGACAGACAGAATGTCAGATAGACAGCCTGACCAGCAGATGGACCGACAGTCAGGCAGACGAAAAGACAAATTGACTGAAAGACAAACAGATACGTAGATGCCGACAAACAGACACAGAGGCCAATAGGCAGACAGACAGACAGACAGACAAAAAGACAAAAACATAGGATAGATAGATAGATATATAGATATATAGATAGGTGGAACGGATGTTTTTCACGAAGGAATCTGGGAATGGGTCAGTGACAGGTCAACTATCGGACCTTTTCAAAATTGGTACCTTGGAGGCCCGGACAATGGCAATTGTGGTAAATTTGACACTCTAGAAAACCGTTCTCTTTATTTTGTTCTCCATCAATTGTCAAGTTACATGTATATGGGCTATTGGGGCACATTTGTGAAGCAGCTGTTAGTTCTAAAATAACAAAAACAACAACAACAACAAAAACCAAAAAACGTATATTTATTGATATATACATTTTAAGATCTTTTAGTACAGATTTAGTGTTAGTCACAGAAGTCCAAGCTCGTGTGATGAATGCAAGGGATAAGTATGTATCTTGTGTTAACTTTAGTGTCTTCTTTGAATGTCTACATTGCACAACTTTTATTGACTCACCTGGACAAATATAACAAATTTACAGTTCAAGCTTGTTTGTTGATAGATGATACCGTTAGTTACCAATGGAACAACTATGAATGCGTGGTACATTTAAACTTCATATGCCAAGTGAGGTAAGGGAGTTATTTTCGTTCTACTTTTATTATGATCCATTTGATAAATCATGTTTGTGAGACACTTTTGATTACATTTTGAGCTATTGAGATGAACCGACTTTTCACACACAACACACACACACACACACACAAACACACACACACACACACACATTATATTCTGTTGTCACAGCTGACTTTTGGCTGACTGACGTGAAACAAAGCAAGTTTATGCTCTTCACCTTCAGTTTGCAACTTCTCATTGTTTAAAGGTTGACTGATGTTAATTAGTTACACAGTTAATATATAGCACGTTTCACTTTCATGCCGCTGTTATTACCTGCCGGAGAAGAGCACAGCTTAAAATCGAGCAAAGAATTTAAAATGATATGCCACTGTCGAAAGAAATAACGAATTCAGAAAATGGTTGACAACTGTTTTGTCCCAATCGCTGTGGATCACCCAAGTTTGAAAGAGCTCAAAGTGTGGAACGTAGATAACGTGAGAAGCTGTTGAGTCACGGGTGAATATTTCAGGTTTGGGAGCTGTACTGGTGTCTCATCTCGACGCTATTACGCACCGATCATCGGCGTTCCGTCGTCACATTAGCTTGCCAGCCTTTGAAAGTAGCAGGAGAACTCAGCCATCTGCTGCTATCTAACCCGATAGTTTACCGCTGATTATGTCGTCCATTTTCAGTTCCTCAGCCGTGTATTAAGCTCAGTCAATGCCAGCCCCGATGGGCAGCGCCCAAACAAAAGATCGCAATTCTTTCAACCTCCCAGATGCTGCAAAGTACGTTTCGTGTATTATATTTTCACATATTTAAAATGAAAACATGTGAATCTAGTCTAATATTAAATAATCGTTTTTCGAAATCGATTAAATACCTAGTTCGTTTATGTTTCAACGGTATCAGACGTAACAGCGATGTGACTGTGGGATAGGAAGGATAACCAGATGATCTTCAACCCCAATATTTTACTTGAGGAGGACAGCACGTTATTGTTCTTGTTGGAAAAAAGTATATATGTATAATGTTACGTAAAACAGTGTCAAATATAGCTTAGTAGCTCGTACAGATTTCTAAGAAGTAAAATGTAACAGCCTGTTCATGTAAGTCACATAATGTAATTGCATTATTGCTAACGATGTTATGTGTTGATATATGTGGCCTATATGATCTTTAAGCCAACAAACAAACTAACGGAAAAAAAGGAACAGCAAACGTCCTCTGAATTTAAAGTCTACTAATCCCATATTTTCCCCACCAATAAAAAGCATATGTCAGCCAGCTGAAAACTGACTGGAAACCATAGCCAGTTTCAGAGCAGGCAAAGGCTTTTTATGGAGTTCACCAATGTCTCAGAAAATCCCGTCAACCCATAACATTGGCTTTGCCTTGGACGTAAGTTTGCTCACTTGTTCGGTTAACTCTTATACGGTGGATAGGAAATTTATGACTAAAAGTTTTCGCTATGAGTGACAAAATCATGGTCTTTATAACCTAGATGTCCTCCATTTAATAGTAGTAGTGAGCAGCGTTCAAGATTTAATGATGTATAATGATGTAGGAAAACATCCTGACATACTTTCGCATTGGGCTTTCTCTGACATCTTCTGTTCTACTACTAGACATAACATGATAATGGGAAACAGGCAAATGGAAGAGATGGGAACAAAACATCGAAGCTGTGAACAGATTTTATAACTCAATGACACCTTGAGACTGACTGAAAACCGTGAGAGATGGTGAAACCTGGATATGAAGTCTTCTGTGGCGCCAGAACTGTGGACAAGATTAAACGTGAATATCAATAAAGAAAGCAGAAAAATGAGTATTTGCCTTCTCATCAAAACAACAACAACAACAACAACAACAACAACAACAACAACCTAAGCAGTTCGCTGTTCAAATAGATGACTTGCCATATCCTTCTCTTTACTTTTATGTTAGCGACAGGATATTATGCTGAGAGGTTTCCATAAACGTCTCATGTCCATCTTCATCTAAGAGGATCGGTGCGAGAGAACGCTCCAGTCTGATCTTTGAGCTGATGTTCAATTTTGGGTCCTTCCATAACTACGGAATTCACTTTTTAACACTGTGTCTGTATTTGAACTATTCTGAGATCACTTCCTGTTTGGACCCACTACCTGAAAAATTATTCACAGGTATCTGCTGACTGGATAGTTTCACGTTCCTCGTTGTTAATCTTGCCATTTCAGTTGTGATGCAGTTGCTACTGTTGATCATAGTGTTTGGTTTTCTCAGTACTTAGTTGGATATCACTTCCTTACGGCATTTATAATAAATATATTTATTATATCAGCAATAACCAATCATACATTAGCAATTATCTAACACGCTTTATATCAGGTTCTGCAGCACACTCTCTACATAAGCATCACCCCCCCTACACACACACACACACCCACCCACAACACACAATTTATATCATCTCAAACAACATTGTCCCTCAATCACCTTCCCCCCTGCGGGGACCCGGTGTTTGTAAGTAGGTTTTCTGCTCCAACCTGCAGGCGGTGTAAGCTCACCACGAGTGAGGTGTCTCCAATGGAGTGCTATTCTCGACATCTCAGGGGAGACATCTTTTCTCATTTTCTCTCCTTGCTGACTGTCTTCTGTTCTGTTTTCTTTCCTCTTTTTCTTATTGACGTGTAAACGTATCTTACCGCATTTGATATAATATAGCTGTAATCTTGCTGATGTGTTGTTAAACCCCAACGCAACACCACAACAACATCATACACTTTTATATCAACAAATGTCATCCACGCAATTCACATCAGCAGCTGTCGCCCACAGTCTCAGTTGACATTTGACCTGCAATATCGACAGTTCCCAACATCCAAGAGTTTTAACATTTTCAGCATTTTCTGGTTGTATGAAAACCGGAACAAAGTTCTTCAAATGCATGTGTCAGAAAAGGAAATTTTAATCTAAGGGCCAACTAAACTATTGCTGCTATTATAACAGATGATCTTAGATAAATATGACACATCGGTTACCACAGAGTCATACTACAAAAAATAAAGTGTATGTATTTTTGTTTCTTTTGTTTTGTTTAGTGTTATTTTCATTTGAAGATTGATTGGAGGTTCTTATTAAATAACTCACATGGCCTAAATCTTTATCTCAGCCTTCAGTTTCTTTCTCTCGTTTCTAGGAATGAAAAAAAAAGTTTAATGCAGATTCGCACCAGGTATATTCTAAATGATAGTAATACGCTAGCTGAAGCTTCATGCTAGCATTTGGCAGTAAAATGTAAGGACAAACTAGTCAAGAATTGTGATATCTAATAGTCTGGAATTAGAGAATCAGTCAGAAATACAATGTCTCGCTCCTAGTCTTAGAGGTAAAAAATGGTCTATCTATTTAAAAAAAAAGCACTCATATTTTGCAGATAAAGTTCTTTATAAGAACGCAAACTGGAGCAACAAGACCTCATATCGGTCTGCCATCACGAATTACTGACAGTATAGACAGCCTATCATTTCAGCAGTTGTGATTGAGACATTGAGAGATAAGAGACAACGGAGTCACGATCTGCAGTATTTTGTTAAATTTAAACTACAGCCGTGCAGAGTTCAAGCCTGATTGTTTCTGGTCTTATTGAGAGCTTGATAAAATGTTTCGTGTGCTGTTTCTGATACTAGCTGCTCATACCTTTGTTGGTAAGTTAACTAAACAAACTATTAAAGTTGTACAATCATAATGAATGCAAAACTACCAGTGATAATTACATAACAAGCGAGAGTGTTAAACAGTGATAGGTCCGAGTGGAACCATTCAATAGCTTTAATTTCAAGGAGAAGATTAGATGGTAAATAATTATTCTATCTATAAAATTGCTTCTTATTCATTTACTTATCCATTTCTAAGTGCTAAAACAGGTCTATGACATTTGATAAAACTTGTCCAACTATCCATTCAGTTAACCTATGCCGCCATCCATCTATCTATCCATGTAATCAAACCATCCAGAAATCAATGCATCCATAAATTCATCCATGCATCCATCCATGCATCCATCCAAGCATCCATCCATCTATCAATCATCCATCTACCCATACATCTACCTATTCATCCGTTCATAATTTATTTCTCTCAAATAAATGATTCCAGTGGTTACTACCTATGAACTACACATCTCTTCTTTCATTGTATTTCTTTGTAAATCTAACAACAACTGAAACATTCCTCAGAAGTCTCTATTATTTAATAATAGATCTGTTGAACTTTCAGCAAAGGGGGCTAACCAGTGTCACCCAGGATGGTTTCTTTTCGAAGGGATGTGTTATGGTTTTGGCAATCAAGAAGTCTCATGGGGAACAGCAATGGTTAAGTCCTCACTTTGTTTATAGACAGAGCATACACAGAAATCTAGATCCACAGGCAAAGAAATAAACATATAGAATACAGACAGACAATCAGACAGACATTTGTCAATGACATGGCAGACAGACGTATTGCAAAATTTGGCCTTTTTTATTTTCTGGACCCATCACTATTAAAACTGTAAGGTTTTCCCTGTGTTTCAATATTTTCACCAATTACGTTTTGGAGATAATAACTGCATAATAATCCGTTTTGACGTATCGCAAAAACCTGGTCACTTGTCAGCGACAGTGACAGGGGTATCACAACACGTCATCCTGCGCCACTCGCACCCGTTCACTTAAGTTGTCCGAACCGGCGGCCTATGGCGGCTTTGGAGATTGTTGCTTTAAAAAAAAACAACAAAAAAACATAGTTTTGGGTCGTGCCACCTATTGGTGACAGTTTTTAAAGAGACGCAGTATTCGGAGCGGCGAAACATGGAACAGTCGTGGAAGGATAATCCTAGTTTGCTTATAAGAAGAAGTGGCTCTTCCTCACAATCATGGCTGAACTTGTGCTGCTCTAACTTAGCTTAAGGGAGGGGGGGGGGGGAGGATGGGTCCTGGGAGTCATTTTGGAATACGCTGGAGGGAGATGATTTTAGCCATTATCATCGAGTTCGGCATGGTCAATTTTACTAAACCGATGTACTTGTAATTTTGTGTACATATTTTACTATTCCATATCTCAATTCCGTCGGGACAGAATTTTGATAAAATGCTTAGTTTTTTTTTCTATACCTTTTTAAATTTCGTATGTGAAAAGGTCGCCGATTTTTCGAAAATTTGACCCTATAATCTCCAACTTTTCACATAATTAAAATGATATCAAAAATCCCTCCTGAAGTAATTTAGATATTGTTTTGATCTATATTCATGCCAAATGTCATCGCAATTGCTCCGTAAGTAAAAGACAAGATAGCACATTTGTGCTAAAAAAACGCATTTTGAGAAAAACGCATTTAAAGTGTTGTTTTTTTTTTTTGCTAAAACAACAGCCGTAAAGAGCCTTTGATCGGATTTTCAACCCCAAAACATCTTTGTTTCACCTACTAGACCCCTTTCCATGATTTCTATTCCTTTATTTGGCTTCTCCTGTGCCCCATTTTTTCTCCACTTTTACTTCCCTACCCCCATTAACAGAAGGGCTTCCGTAGAGTCATTTTAGGGTCCAGAGAGGGCTATATATGGCCGCCATGTCTTCCTTGGTCAAAACCAAGAGCGTTTTTACCATTCCTGTGACAGATAATCCACTATTACACTCTGAAAAAGCAGAAACGCAGCATATTTCACCCTCATAAGGCCATGGGAAGTCTATTTCAGAGGCCCAGGGGAACATTTTCACTAATATTCGGTGTGTTCAACGCCTCAGATGATCAGTCAGTGTCCATCCCTGCCACTGAGGCTCCCGATGTTGATGAAGGCGATCAAAATCAAGTCTCTTCTACGCAATTTGTCCATATCCGGCGAAATAGTGATGATCTATCAGTGAACAAAGAGCCGAAAATGAGCAAGAGTTTGCATTGCTGAGGGACAGGTCAACCTTTGCTTGACCACCCTCCCGACACCTTAGAATGGACAATCAACTTTTCGATACCATTTTTATATTCAGCAGAGACAGCAGAGACTGCACTTTTAAGCGAAAACAGAAACCGAAAATCAAATATTTTGATCAAAAACCCAATTTCAGGACTTCCCCCCACCCCCCCTTAAGATGATCAAGAAGGTTAAGACTGCATCCCAAAGCACAAAATTCTTACACAAATATACTTTCATTGAAGGTAAACTTTAAGAGACGTGGCAAAGGGGGGGGGGGTGCAGGAAGAGAGGGGAGGGAGGGAGGAGTCAATGATTCTAACAGTGGAAATTCTCTCAAGACTCGTACTAAATACTGCAATATCTGTAACTGTTATCAATAGAGACAGAATAAAAGATGTGGCAATACTATCTTTTCCTTCAATCTGACAAATTTTGCAGAATTAAGACTATCCTCTAATAGATAATTTTTTAGTCAGAGGAACATCTTGGACCTATAATGTGGTACAGAAATAATAACGCCTTTAAAACAAACAAAAACAAAAAAAAAACATGAAAATAGTTCATATTCGACTAAGCACAGATCTAGAAATCCCCAGCGGAGTGTTTGAACCCTCTACTGAAATAAATACCACGAAATCCCACAACACTAGTGTTGAACACAAAACTTCGGAAAAAATGCGACACCGGAAGTATGTCATACTTTTTCTTACGTCATTAAATTTAACACTACTCAATACTGCTATTATCTGAAGGCCATCTAGGTTCAATGGGTTCACAGGGACACGTTTCCTCCACTCCATAACAGGGTCAAACCGAAAGTTGAGTCAAATTTGTGAACTGTTTGCAGTGTTTGTGCCCCCCTGCTAAAATAGATGTCGGTATTTCCAACCTTTCGCTTGGTCGGAACAAATCTATTGACATTCTGACCCAAAACTGGCAAATCCAGTCCCACCCCCCCCCCCCCTCCCCACCAGTTAACCATTGTAACCATGGGATTATCTCATAAACATTATGACATGGTGAGTTAGAGAAAAGATATAATATTTATTTCTCTTGTGGTTTACAACAAGAATAAAAACGATTTTATTTGTTACAACATCTAAGAAGTAAATTCTTTCTAGCCTACTCCATAGCCTATGCAGTTGCATACTTGTCAGATCAAAATAAGACTAGACCAAAATTGACTTTTGAAACAGTATTTATACTGTACCTAGAGTGTGTTTGAAGAACATTAATTACACAATTTTAAAGGTTTTTCACTCACTTTCCTCATCATAATCTATTCATCAGTCCTTCCACCTATCAGTCTATCCATCCTTCCATCCATTTATTCATTTATCTCTCTATCTATCAGTCTTTTGAGCACTTTCACAAGTGTCCACCTACCCAGCTCACCTGACTTTGACTATTAGCCAAAGGCTGATCTTGTGATGTAGATTTTTTCACATGACGATTCTTGTAACAGTAAACTACTAACACAACCATCATAAGTAGAACTATACTGGGCACAGCTATACACGCAGCCATTATCAAAATTTCCCTGGTACCTGCAGAAAAATAAGAAACATATTAATGACAACAGTTAAAGTTTACCTATATTTATAAAGTGTTTCGTCTTAGAAAGAGTCTGAGGGCTTTCCATAGAAAATACTCATACAGTTCCTCTGCCAGATGCCATACAACATAATGTGCAACAATTAAATTCCTACATGAAGGCACTAAATGACAATTGCACTGTCATTCTTCAAAGTCAAACAGAGGTATTATCATGATGTGTTAAAGAAAATGCTTGAAATTGTCAAAAATGATAGCAACCACTTTACCAAGAGACCTACCAACAGCATAAGGTAATTCCAAAAGTCAGTCTGTCGTGTACGGGAAAACGTATGTCGTATGTCCATAATCAGCCCACCATAAAATACTCCTTCTTCCTCTTTGTTTCAATGTTCAAACCACCAACAAAACTTTTTGATAGATATTGCAAGCTGTTGTTTGGCAGATGAAGTAGCAATGAAACCCCAAATCAGGCATGCAATCTGTTCTTTATGTAACAGTTAGCAAAACTGAATAACAGTCAACACTTCTGTTTGTCTCTGTGAAAGTAGAGGTGGGATGCCACACTTTGGGTGGGCAGGACCAGGTGTGGATGGGATTAAGAATAGACAGAGTGAAGGAGACCGCATAGTGTATTGCTGATGCTTCACACAGTACAGCACAATTGGATTTTCAGTGAAGTGACTGACTGAGATGAAACAAAGAATTATAAGGAATAATGTTTGATGAATACAAATATTAATACGTTTTTATGAAAAACAGCCACATTAAGTTACAAGCATGATTACATTTGATAGATGCAAATAAACATATTCTTCTTCATACAACAATTAATGCAGTCCTTCGTTATCTCATCTCCTCATGCATTTATTTGTCTCTTGATTAATTCATTCATTTATTGCTCAGAGTACCAGGCAAAGTCATCCAGTTCAAACTGCGCAATAACCAAACAAAACATCACAAGGAAAGAATCAAGCTGATATCCTTACATTTCCTCTCATCACTGTCATCAAAAGGCCCACAGTTGCTAATTCCATCACACACAAGCTGCTTGGAGATGCAGTATCTAGGTAAGGATTCACAGTCATTGCCACTGTGACAATATTGCCCACCTTCACACTGGAAGCCTCTACATCTCTCTGCAGAGAATGAGAAACATTTGATAAACAAATTAGTCAGTGAAAGTTTTGATAAGACAATTTGATTCTAATGACCAGTCGATCTTAAGTATAGCAAGTCACAGCTAGAACCTTTTTCCCCACGTTTATTGCAATTTCCACTGAAAACAAAAACTCCATGTAGAAAATATTGACATCAGACTCATTTAATAATCTCTTCTGACACCGTTTTCAAAATGTTTGAAACCTTAAAATTAATTAGGATGTTGGTGTGTTCTTTACAGAAATGATACAAGAGAGATCCTTATGGCTTATCCTGTCCTGAACACCAGGAATATTATTGCAAATTTCTTGTGCAATACTTTATGCAACAGTCTTTCATTTTTTTTCTGTGGTAAAAGAACTAAGCAGATATACATACGTGTGTGTACATAAGCATAAGATGCTCATTGCAGGACATAGACAGAGAGAGAGAAACAGAGAAAGAGAAGTATGAATAAATCATTAGCTCAACGGGATTAGTATTCATCGCGTTTAATTTCCACATTCATTATGATTTAAGTGCCTGTGCACAACTGCATAGATATGATAACTGAAATTGTGAAAGTTATTCATATTTCACCCCCATTATCACCATCTGTTCACCACAATATCATCTGCCAGGTTCCTTGATCTTTTCAAATTGTAGAAGAAGAGGGGACAGTAGCAATGACAGTTCTATTTCTGAAAGAATTAACAGAAATTGCTGGAGTATTTAGGTTTCTATTTCATTGGCTCTAAGACAAAGAGGCAAATAGGTAGCATTCCCCGTGGGACAAAAAGAAACCCATAACTTCTGTGCATGACAAAAGGGTGAATCAGTAAGATAATTTATTGACCAACTTGCCCTCTTGTTATGTTGTTATCATTCACCCTTTTGTTGAACAGCCAACGACTTATAAATGTTGTCATGTTCACAAAAATCAGTTGCAGTATGAAGGCAGTGTAATTACTATACTATCTTGTTGTATGTGTTTCAGAAAAGTGATTCAAATGCAAAGTAGTCTTTGACCAGATTGACTCCTTGACACCTCTAGATTAAATTACCCATTGACACTAGCAATAGTGACACTCCATTCTGTCCTGAATTTCTTCTTTGCTGTAAAAAGTTAAACGTCAATGTCAACATACCATGAGGTGTGGGCAGGTTGAAACTTGTCCAGAGCAATTTAAAGCCTGTGTGCTGACCACTATGTGAGCCTGAGATGAAACGTATCAATGTTTTGTTGGTGAAGGTTGGATACTGCAGCTTGTCAGGATCATATGTGTTCAGCTTTCCACACCACTCCCTGGTGTGGATACTCATGGAAGTTGCATAGCCATTGTACAGTCGCAGGGATCCATCAGCACAGTTTGCTGGAACACAGATTGTAAAGTTTATAAAAGACTCTGTATATCAAGCTGTCCTATGATAAGATCTTTCTCATAGAATCAAGCTTCTTACTTTATTTTATTCTATGGCAAAGGATCAAAATAAAATTCTTAAAAATTTGGACTTACCAATTCTCCAAAGATTGACAAATTTGGTGCATGAACACATAGAAAAAAAAAATTAGAGAGATTTTCATGTTTGAATGCCTATATTAAAACTATTTGATATGCCATTTATGGCAGCTTGATCTCATTGCCACAACTTTTATTGCACGAAAACACAGAATCTCAATGGCAGTGTGTATATATATGACTCTTACCAGCTAAACAAATGTCTCTGACATAGAAATGATAAAGGAATGAATTGACTAGACTCTCATTAGTGAGGGGACTACTACTTACGATTTGACCCTATATCCAGGTCCACCACCCTAACAAGAATTTGGTGATTTGCAGGGACGGTAATCACCCAGGAGCAGTTGATATTTGGTGGGTATTTGCCAGGGTAGTTTGGTGAGGAAATCACACCAGCCACACCTGAGTATTTTTCATTGCCACATACACCAGGCTTGTGCTCAAATGGTTGCCAGTCTGCAGATACCAAAAGTACATCCAACATTGAGAACAAAGTAATAACTGCATCATAGTTCAATAGGCTAGCCTGTCTTAACAGAAACTGTGACTATGCTTTGTCATTTGGAAACAGACTTACATACCATCTATGGTCAGAGGGTTAGCTTTTTAAGATTTTTAAGGTTTGTCTTGAAGACTTTTTAGTACAACAAAAGCCTCCATCATGTAGGAAGCCAGCCATTGATATGTTGTTTCCCAAGCAGTGATATTAAGATTTTGTCTCTTGACAAAGTGTTAGCTCTCCAGATCTTACCACAGCTTTGAAAAACATGATAATCTTAATTCTTTAAAATTGTTGAAATTCAATAACAGTATAATATTATCATTTTTGTGCAAGGAGATTATTTATGTGTTTTCAAAGGCCTCAGTTTCCACATTTTTTCTTCACATCTAAATAGACATATCCTAAACTCTCAGTCTCACCACAGTATGTGCATAAATATGTTATCTAAAATAATTCTCAGGTGGTGTGGGCTAGACTTACCATCCCCTAGAAAGCGATAGTTGCCACTGAATCCTATCGCTGAATTTTGCCAATGATCTGTGACAAACTTAATTTCCAGTTTGGACTGTGGGCTGATGATAGTGTGAGGTATTTTTCGGCCACAGAATCTATTGAGTAAATTCTTGAATCCTTTGGAGTCGACAGTGAAGACATCGATATAGTCGTAACTGCAACTGACAAAAAGGAATTTTTTAAAGAACATTCTCGTTACTTTTTAGCAGCAGAGGTTTTTTGTTTTCAGAAATGATTTTTTTTTTTTTTTTGATTGTGCTTCCTCCTTCCCACTGTCAATTGTTAAGTCTACAGATTATGACAAAATGACATTTTAAAAATGCGCTTTTTCATCACAAATTAATCAATTTCTTCACCTGCTTCAAGTTTCCACAATACTGAAAGATGACCTTTTGCATCAATTCATCCTCTAAAAACTGCATTATATTCACTGAGTGTAAAAAAAAACAAAAAAACAGATGACAAAGCTAAACATTTAAATTTTCTCTAGGAAAAGACATTCTGACAAACATATTTGAAATGCCATTCTATTGTTGACTGTGCAGCTTCTTTGTATAAACTACCCTTCCCCTTAGCACTTAATTTGCCCAGTAATATAAGACTGACTTTGTCCTGGTTGAATTCAACAGCTAAGCACCAGATGACGCAGTTCAAAAAAAAAAAAAACAAGAAAGAAAGAAAGAAAAAGAGGAATAGGCTTTTGGAATACTAGAGAGATAAAGAATAAGAAGAGCCTTGAGTAAGAAATTTAGGCCAACATCTGATCAATGTCTAATATAAGCATACTGTTATAATATGCACACTCAGACATGCATATAATTATATGAGAACAAAGAATTTACTTGTTAAAGATGAAACAAGAAGATAAATACTAATCTGTGGTGCAATTTCAAGGTTATGATGAATCATTTATGAAGGAAAAAAAAATAGCAGGGACCTTAAAGATTTTCATTGAATGTTGTCTGACAAATGAAACTAAGGACATAAACAATTTTTCTGTACCTAGCCTTACTTATTTTACATGTTTAATATTTTTCCATATTTTGTAAGACACTTTGAAAGCATTCCCATATCAGAGCATCGCTGACAACGTTGTCCTGAGTTTAATTTCATTTTAACTTTCATAAATGTAGGCCTGCTTGAATCATTCCTTCCCTTCTTTTTCATATTAAAGTGTGGATCACACTACAAGCCGGTCAGTAAGTACAAGCGAAATCTGTTACATAGCAAAGTGATTTTCACTAATATGGCTCGGAGGAAAAGTTGCAGGTCTTACTCATTGTCTCCTTCTTCCTTGTCTTCCAATTCAAATGCATTGAACTTGATTTCAACCCCTCCATTTTTGGCTGCATCAAAGAAGTAGGTGCAACTGAGCAAGGAGGGATAGTACTCAGGGAAACCTGGACTGCTGAAATTCCCTGTCACTCCATTAACATGACTGTAGTTAAACTGACAGGATTGTGATGCTGTGGAAGAGAGAATCCAGACAACTGATAAGTTGAATGTCTTCACATCAAAAAATAGATGCAAATTTAATTATGGTTTAACAAGAGTTAAGATTTGATATGTTTCATTTATTCAGTTATTTTCAATAAAAGCCAGGTACAGACTGAATAATAATCATTTATATCCATGACTTAGGCAGATAATATTTCTGAAGTTTTATATCGTTCACGAACACCAGGACACATCATTAACTCTAGTATAAACCACTTTTGTAGTTAAAGTATTAGATGTAATGCATTACTGCATCATCTGTTAACCACAATAGCATCTTGGTACTACCGAAACACGGGAAACACAATGAAGTGGCACATTTATCAGCTGACAAATGTTTGCCGATTTTAATTAAGGAGAAACAATGAATTGTCTTTCAATGCAAAGGGGAAGAGGGTCAGGTGAAGGGACCCAGTCTGTTATTTCTTCAATGATTCAGTGGTTCTCTGGCATTTTTGGATGGAAACATGATATCAAATCTTTTCAAATGGTGATAAAAATCAGGACATTCAAAAGTGAGAGAAGACTTTGGCAGTCTAATGCTACTTACATTCTAAAAAGAATCATAAATTCTCAACCCGTTTCTTTTCTCTTCTGTTTAGGGAGGCAGTAAAGCTCAGATAATCCTAGTCCTGTGACTAAAGGACTTCACACACGATCAAAGAACTATATATCGATATCTCCCTAATGGAAGAGTTTAGAAGTGATAAAGAGCAAGATAACCAATGCATATTATAACGTTGTCAGAATAAAATTCAAAAGATTAACTTTCAAATTTGTGTTTTATAATGACCTGCTTTTAATCGAATGGGGCATTATCACTGGACTTCAGGAATTCAGGCTGATTCCATTACGAGATACCCATCCCCGGGAAGTTGAAACGCTTTCATAGACCTTGATTCCTTATTAATCCGATCTTTTTTTTTTTTTTTTTAAATTACAGTTTATAGCCATCATTTAATCTAACAGTCTTAACTTAGCTACACTGCATTGCATGGTCCACTCTTAATTGAGAGCACGTTTCAAAATTGCAAGCCTTTATCTATTATTTCAGTCATTCTTTAATCACCGGGTTTTGTAACTAAATTGGATTTTTAGCCACGCGAACAAAATCTGAATTTCTCAACTTTTCTGAGACTTGGCAGTTATCGTTAAGCATGCTGACTCTTGTTTTTCAAGGTAGACTAGGCCAGAAAGAAATCTAAGAAATGTATGTTTTTTAGTTCCTTTGTTGGTTTGACTAGTTTTTGCTCATGTTTTGTTGTTATTGGTTCTCTCAGCTGATGATTTTCATCCAGCAGAAATATGAGGATTATACCAATATAATTATATTATTTTAATAGGTACCAAAATTTAACTAAGGTGACCAGACAGGCTCAAAAACAGAGTTGGGAGAGGTTTAGATGGGTGGATGGAGGGAGGGAGGGAGGGAGGGGGGGGGACGGACGGATGGATGGATGGATAGATGGATGGATGGATGGATGGATGGATGGATGGATGGATGGATGGATGGTTAAATAGTTGGGTGGGCGGTTAAATGGCTGGGTGGATGCATGGTTAAATGGGCAGGTGGACAGATGGAAGAGAGGATAGATTATTTAAAAAAAAAAAAAAACGAACAGAGAGAATGTTGAACAGATGGGCAGATGGTGGGATTACTTACTTCCGAAAGGCACTAGGCTGGTGAATACAACTGTCACGACGACAATGAAAGACATACATGACGTCATGGTGGTAGGGAATCATCACCCATCATATTTTGGCTGTTGAATAAAAGAGAAAAACATCATCTTATGATATGATAATAAACCCATACCTAAGGCAAAATTGAAACAATCGAAAAATCGATTCCCGTCAGTGAAACGTAAAAATTTTCACGAACTTAATCATACTCAAAGAGCTGATTCCTACAACTGCTTTCTTTGGAAAGCATACCACGGCGAGAGTGTGTGGTGGATATTTTTACGGTGTGAGAGAGACATCCATAGATGATAATAATAAAAAATAAATATTGCATAAAAATAAGGCTTATTCCCTACATCACAATGTCTAAGCGCTTTACAAAGAAATCTCTCCTCACCAGACCCAATGGAGACATTAAAATTCTCAGCTTCCTGGGAAGCACTAGAAGGTGGCCTGTGAGGTCTCAAATCCTTTGAAAGCTAACAGAAGCTGTCTATAAACGGACACACATCCAAAATGGCACACACACACACACACACACACACACACACAAATCTCCAATCGCTTCATGCATTCTCGGATCACGTCTTCATGTACTGGTTTGTTTTAAGATCAGATCACACGTTTAAAAAGTCATCAATTTATGGCCATAGTCACTGTAAGAAATCGGGAGCCCATGTTGTTGTGTGGCGTCCTCATTTAGATTTTGCGTCGCACATTTTTTGCTAGGATGTTATTAAAACTGATCCAGAATCATAATTTAAGCATAGAATTCTCCTCTAAGAAGAGCCTATAGAACCAATCATGTATGCATCTGACTCTTAGATAGCTAGAGGATCACCGTATTTGTATGGCTTGGACAGGCCAACAGACAGATAGGTTGACCGATAGACAGATAAACAGACAAGCACACAGACAGTCAGAAAGACAAATAGACAAATAACAGGTAGACAGGCAGGCAAACAGATCAGACAGACAGACCGACAGACAGAAACACTGACAAATAGACATACAGACAAAGATAGATAGACAGACAGACGCAGTCAGAGACAGACAAACAGAGAACGAGGATCACAAAGACAGAGAGGTGAAAAGAGGAAGAAAGCAGATAGACTGAATAAGGAACAGGAATAGGAATGGCGATATGGGAAGCGGGAAAAGGAAGGAATAGTGGAGGAGACGGGGGGGGGGGGCGGGGGTGAGGGGGTGCAATGATACATATTGCTAATTGCTTACATTCATAATAATTCAGGCCGTTCAGAAAAATCCCCTAAGGCCATCATATGTCTAGGTAACGTACTCGTGAAAGATAGAATGAATAATCTGATTTCTACCATTGCTCGTGTCCGTTCTTCTGCAACATTTAATTAATCAATACCACAACTTCCTTTTTTCTTTCTTTCTTTCTTTCTTTCTTTCTTTCTTTCTTTCTTTCTTTCTTTTTTCTTTCTTTCTTTCTTTTTTTCGTTTTCTTTCTTTCTTATTTATTTGTACATTATTTATTTGGTTGTTATCTATCTATCTATCTATCTATCTATCTATCTATCTATCTATCTATCTATCTATCTATCTATCTATCTATCT
>JBCAUA010268254.1:0-20019 GCA_038406235.1 Peronia verruculata | reverse complement strand
ACCGACCGACCGACCGACCGACCGACAGACAGACAGACAGACAGACAGACAGATAGATAGATAGATAGATAGATAGAACAGTTGCAGAGAGTGAGACAAACAACTATGGAGGAAGGGAAGAGCGGAGGAGAGATAAGGAGACAAACGAAAGGCAAGGGTAAAAAACTGATATTAAGAAAACAAAATTACATCCATACATCCGCTATTGAGGCTTTATAATATATCCCATCACGTTTTGTTAACCCCTTCTCGACTCTTCCTCTGAGTCGATCATTGTAGTTTAGACAGTATCAATACACGGCTAATGTTACATGACCTTTTTTCGCCTTTCAGCCACCTGCGGACAGCTAGCTCCGCCAGAAGTGTCATGAAATTTAAAAGAACATTTTCTATAATTGTCACTGAACGCCGTTATGGGTTGTTCACAAGAAAGATAATTTTCTAAGGCCGTAGCGAGGATGATACTCTTTTGAGTCGAGCACAGACCATCGTCTTCTCCGAATTTGTGAAAGTGAAAGAGGCTCTCATTTTCTGTAACAACAAACATGGATTATTTATTGTAACATGGCTATTATGGTTGCCACTGGGACCCGTTACAATTCTGATCTATCTGCGGCTGTATGGTCCAGACTGCTATTCATTTGAAATACCGAGATAGCAGATGAAACATTAACTACCGTACTAGAATTGAGCTGCCAAATAGGCTTTCATTTTCAGGCAATGAAACCGATAAACATGAATATTTGTAACATGAACCGCCATTTGTGAATTAGAATTTGGGCCATCGTTGCCTTGGAGGCTGTAATAATTAATATGAATATCCAGTGGTGTATTGAGCTGGATCAAGCGACGGACTGATGAAAACGGATGAGTAACGAGTAACTCTAAAGAACAACTGGGTCTGACTAAAAATTTTAGCACAAAGTTAACAGCCTTTGATCAATCTAGGTCTCTAATATGAACATTTGTCTCTCGCTTAGGATCATGTGCCTTTCCCGAGCTCACAATAATGTCAATGATACTCGTGGAATGAAATATTACATGTGACACTGACTGAGAGCAGGAAGTGTGGACCGTGATTCATATCCTGAAAAGATGGCTGGCGATGATGATGGCTGATAAATTAAAAATGAACGAGCTACAATGTTTGAAAACAGGCGCTAAATAAGACTGGGATGCTATAACGTAAAACACACACACACACACACAGACACACACACACACAAACACACACACAAACACACACACACACACAAATACACACACACACACACACACACACACACACACACGAAGAAACAAGCAAGATCATTAAATTGATGAGCAAAGCTAAGCTATGCATTCCTTTGATTGAATTGCTACCATTTGCTAGGCTATATAATAAACAGTTGCTGCTATTTTCCTCATCTTGCTAGCCTATCCAGAGTTTCCTCATATCAATCTGTCTGTAGCTAAATATGTGATATCAGAATCCCACACTGTCAATACTTTTTTTTTTTTTTTTCAAATCATTACATCATGCGCACAGCAAGCATATATATCTTTTTTTCTTTTTTTTTTTCTCATTCAGGACACGACACTATCAAAGATAAGGAAATATTATGCACCAAGGAAACATAATATGCAACAGGCCCTGCTCTGAAATGATCCCAAGTATCATTGTAATCAAAAAATAACTTTTAAAAAATGGGCGTAGGGAGAAGAGGAGACATAGAAGATGTAATTATAATCTCGCTCAAGTTTATCTGTCGAAAAAGTGATGACAACGTGCAAAACTTAAAAGCTAATGGAAACTCCATGTCAGAACCATCTAAACAAAAGGAAGCTATGTCAATATAACAATAAGGAATGGACGGATATGGTTTTTATGATCAATTTCCGGAACGAGTACCGGGACATTTTCGAAACTCTTCACCAAATTCCGTTCCTCTACAGTCAGGAACAGTTATAATGATATGTGAAAATAAATAAGCATATAGATATGAGATGTGAGAAACAAACAAAACAACGACAGGACGGGAAAGTTCGAAAGAAGAGAGAGAGAGAGTGAGAGAGAATACATGAAAGAAAGAGAGAAAATAAAGAGACGGAAAGAAAGAAAGAAAGAAAGAAAGAAAGAAAGAGAGAGAGAAATAAATAAATACATAACACAGAAAAAAAAGAAAGAAAGAAAGAAAGAAAGGACGAAATAAAAAAGAGAGGACAAAAAAAAAAAAAAAAAAGAGAGACAAGAAAGAAAGAAGAAAGATAGAAAAAAAGAAAACGGGTTACAATGAAGGCGGTGGAGGACCCAAACAAAGAAGAATTGGATGAGAATAGAACAGCAATGAATCATCAATAAGTCACACCCATCATGGTTCTTTTATGATCGTTAGACGACATTATCATTGTTTAACCATGAGCACGAAACAGAATTTTGCCATAGAAAGTCGACAACAAATTTACACACCACATTCCGCCACATTCCAACAACTTGGATCCAAGCTCTGTGTTTCTCTACAAGTGGGCTCTAGCAATTCGCATCGTGTAGATATTGATGCGATTTGAAAATGAATGGCATGTCTTTTCCATTCCTTCAAGCCTCTCACTCCCCCTCCCCCACTCCCCTCTCTATCTTATCTCCGAAGTCCATATCGATCGCAGGCTGCAAATTGTATTCTACTGTAAACGAGAGGGTGTGTTTGTACACAGACATGTTGGATGGAAGAATCGGCGCCACAAGGAGATCAGGATGTGATAAGATGAATCATTTGATTCGCTTCTACAAGAACTAGGCAAGCTTCATATCATATCGTCGTCTCAGTTCACAATTGTTCTATCTCCACTTTCTGTAATTCTGAGACTTAGTGCTTTGAAGTTTTCATTTTACAAGCAATATGGAGGTCGCACGATAAATATAATCATGATATCATAAAGTATGGCTTGTTCAGTACAGGTACATTCTCAACCTGAAATAGGGAACGCGGTATATATTGAGCATAATCTGTCGATGTACTTAACGCTGATTTTCTACAAAGCGAAGATAGAACACTTGTGAGCTGAGATGAGGAAAATTAAGCCAACTCGCTATGAGACTGGGCAAATCATAATCAGTGGCTCACACACGTGACTCGGCAAACCCTAATGTTGAGCCTAACCATATTAAAGGTTGATTTCTGACTGAACAGATCTGATGCAAACTCTAGGGCAAGTACTGGTGGTACTGACTACAGCCTTCACGTCTTATAAATATAAAACAAATAAACTGTAAAACCAGTAATATCAACAACTCAACCATGCTACCAATCAAAATGTCTGTAGTTTCCAAATTCCACATGAAGATAAGCAAACAAAGCTTACCCTTACCTTATTTTATTTTCCACATTTTACCAGGTCAGAGTACTTTGATATAAGTTTATCTCTGTATTTCGATTACTATAAGCCACTATAAGATAAGACTAGGTAAGACAGAAAAGATAATGTTATTTTTCCCCAAAAGCAAATTCCCCTGACAGTTGACGATACAGTGCATAACTTAAGATACATTCACATTTATGATTACATGTCGACAAAAGTGTCACGGGTAGCAAGCATCAAAGCAAGGCGGACTCGGGAAACATATGCCTCAGCTTGGTATTGCTGATACCAGAAATGAATTTCTGTAACATTGACTATTAGTTCGTGCTGTAACAAACGCTCTTTTGTTTCGGAATATTTCAATAAATAATAAGCGCATAAAGATTACCCCCAAAATGTTCAGCTTTGATATACTACTACTATAGAGCGCCGATCATGATTTGCGTTCACAATTTTGTTCACTTTCTGGATACATCTATCTATTCTTCATTTGTCTTGTTCACGAATATTTCACGCCAAAGCTGTAATACAAAAAGTCATAACACTCAGTGTGGTGGATATATTAAACATGGTGATGAAAGTGTTGTCACTGTCAAATAATTTCAGCTTCCTAATGAAAGATAAATGTTTATTCACCTTTGAATGGATGAAAGAGGCGTGATCAGGCCAGTCCAATTTTAAATTAATGTTTACTCCTAAATATTTATATGATTCTATTCGCTCGACACACTCATATTTAATTTCACTCGAGGGGATAGAAATCGGGATTTTTTTTTCTTTCTTTCTGAAATCAACACTCTGTTCTTTCATTACTTTGATAATGAGATGAAAAATGTGGTCATCAAACAAATGACACACTTTTCTATAGTTAATGTATATGTCTGTCTGACTGTCTGACTGATTATAGTAAAACACACACACACTCACACACACACACACAACACACACATACACACACACTTAAGCTGGCAGACAAGCCAAATAAGGACAATGACAAAACCACAAAACATTTTTCATCTTTTTATTTACATACAAAAAGGAAAGAAAGTAAGAAAAACAACCATGAACGTCAATGCTCCATACTGAGTCCAAGTTCCTCAAAATCAAATCAGTCTACCAAGAACACCCATTCTAAGCTGCTAATTTTCATTGTCGAGAACCGAGACATTGAGAGCTTAGTGCTGGAAGATGATGAGTTCCGCCGCGTTGAGCTGGCTGTTCCGGACCACTTCGTGGAACTGGGCCCTATCCAAAATGGATATGATCGGAAGGCTTAGGAACCATTCTGTATTGAACGCCAGCAAGTGGAGCAGGATCATAGGCCTACAGCGAATCAGTGAGGGCGTGAGAGGTGTCACTAACTTAACGGACGTGATGCCCAAGATGTCCGTGGCTCACTCCTCATCACAGCATGGCCGTCAGTAATGATCAGAATCTGAAGCGCCCGATGCCAACAAAACTCAGGCGTAAAAACATCGCACAGTTTAACTTACATATTCCTCAATTACATCAAGAATATAATCACACCCAGAGCCAAACAGGCCTAGATGCTATTTAGTTTTTGCAATTTGAGATCTATCAGGCTTCCTTTCTGGATATAAGGAAAGACCAGTCAGAATACAATGTGTTACCATTAGAATGCGGATTTCTGCTCAGCCTGGCCATACCGATAACGGTTATAGTTGACAGGCCAGTTACACATGTCCCTAAAACGTGTATTCACTTTTAAGGTGACAATAATATTACATCCGCTCTTTACTGGCTTAGGCCTACTTAGGCACACAATTAATGGTTAAATCCATTAATGTATTACGATACTACATGTTAAATACAAATGTTCAACTGACGATCACCATGTAATTTCTTTTTCTAAGGGCACATCTTGTATTATCCTTCACCATTCCAAATGCATCATAAGTTGACTACAGATCTTTACGAATGAAATATCCAAGGAGATAACACTAGCTTCAAAGCGCTATGAGCTGTAAGCTCAATGTACATGGGGAGTCTCATAAAGGATCCAAAGCACCTGTAAAAAACACATGTGACCTGCAACGATTAACTTAGTCACATGATCAATCAATCAATCGGACCTTGTAATTCGTTCCATGGATAACTTGGAAAATGCTATTTATCCAACTTTCCTTCTATCATTTCGTCCCCTCTGCTCCTCTCTGGTAAACAGATACTGCTTTTCTTAATAAGGTTTCAGCCGCAACAATCTTTGTTTTAGTTGTTGCTGTTGCTTTTATTTTCCTTAAGCCAATACCAGTTTCCCATGCTATATGAGAACTAAGATGAGACGATCTTTGGTCTCCTTGAATGACAAAAGCTCAAAATGTGAGGGAGCTTCGGGCAGATTCACATCAATTCATCCACGGTATTTCGTTTCCTCATGAATTCTATGACTTCTATTCAGGTCTTGCAGTTCTGCGCAAGTTTTGTTTGGCATGTTCCTTTTCGAAATGCTCGTGAGTTAATTTATGTTTCACAGTCCGTTCAGTCTCTGCGCAGAGAGCGTGAGAGCGTGGAAAGTCTGCTATTAGTTATGTTCATTACCCAGTGTAACTAATTCATAGGAATAATTAGACTGATGAACCAACTGCGCTCATTTTTTCCGCCAAGGCTGGCAGCTCTAGTCAGACATTACTAGCAGCGTTAAGGGTTGTGCTGAACAATCGGTCAACCAAAGCAATTGAACTTTATTATAATCCTAGTATATGCTCACATCGCTGTCAAAAGCATCCGCAGCATTACTAGTGCCTACAGTATTTGTTCATTTACATTAAAGAAGCGAAAGCGATTCCTCTCTTTCCTTTTTCGTAGAAACGATATTCGAAAGACCGAAATTTATTGGGGAAATTTTTGACGGAAAGGAATAAGGACAAAAGAATCAAGAAATTCAAGAACGGAGGGTTTCTGTTTGTAGTGGTGTGTAAGATACTAAAAGCCACTCTCACACTCATAACTTTTTGGGGGCGGGAGGATATGGGGTGGAGGTAGGGGAAAGGAGGGGAGGGAGGAGGAGGGGTTGGGGACCTTACTCTGAAACAAAGGTCGATGGAATCCAGGACAGATTCGTCGGTTCTAAGATTTGGGTCGCCCTCTGCCCGTCCCTTTTCGCAAGCTCGGAGAACTTGACACAGGCACTGATCAAGAGCTGCCTACAGAGACAACATGGTCCCTGGATCACTAATCTTAGCACTCGGGGTCAGGACAATGAGGTCAAAACGAGGGTATAATTACTGTCCAGTTCCCTGGAGGATCAGTTATGCCAATTTACGCCATTCACGAATCCAATCACGATCCACCGACAGCATTGCAATACTACGGCAATATATGTCATAATTCCGGGTTTAACTCTGTTTTTTCGCTTTCACAAATACTCATCCTCGATCAAAATAATGAGTGACTATAATGGCTAAAGTCGTGGTCAAACAATAAAGTGATACCAAAACAAATCATCTCTCCAGTTCACACCCTCTGTTATCAACACCTACCATCATTATCATCATTGCCACATCGTTATCGCTTTTGCTATTGGTTTGTGTGACTTCCAGAGGTTTTTTTTTTTTTTTTATCGACTCCTTTTCGATAAGGTAAGCCTACTCTTTGGTAAGGACAAATTGCAACTTTGAATTTACACTCCATATATCACATCCAAAATGTGTTTAACGTCAACCTTAGAGCTAACTTACAACAAAGAATAGAAGCTGGGCTTTAATTTATGAGTGAACACACTGATAGGGATTTTCCTCTGTAGGTGTGTGCCCTTTATGTACCATCTTAGAGTCCAAATTACAGAGTGCCCAGACTTCATTGGGACGATCGAAAATACCGTAGGAAACTGTGGCAGCTATTAAATCGTAGGATGATGGTTCTTTAAATAATAAATACAAAGGATAATGTTGAACAATGGACAAAGTATTGAAAGAGGCTTCACTCTTTCTTTAGGGAAAAAAAAGCTATTTATTGTTCGCATCGTCCAAAGCCAATCTTAAATTTTCCAATCAATTTGGAGAAGCAGTTACTAAAAGACTGCACTATAAAGGGATTTTCGAAGGACTGTACCAACAAAATATAAGAATTATGTCTCCCGCAGTTTCTATTTTGTGTTTCTGAGTATCTCCCATTAAACTATGTTGCGCCTGTGGATGGGCTGGTCGGTGATCAAAAGGCGCCGGATGCAAAACTAATCTGCTATCAGTACGGTTTTTCTTTCCTGCCAAAGATGAACTTTGTTAATCTGAATGCATTTAATTTTTCAAACACACACACAGAAAAGCCCTTATAAGTTAATTTATTTTTTAAATCTAAAATATGTCACTGTCCTTCCTAGGACATGGTGGTGTTCAATGGGTTTATTCATTACACTTTCAAATTCTTTCTAAGCTCAACGTGGCTTCCAGACCTCTTTGTGTCCTCACACTGTTTTCCATTATTCGGTTATTTGATTGACCCCCCCCCCCACACACACACGCACAGACGCACACAAAAAGGAACTTTGTGGAGGAAGGCAACATTTATCGACCTTCCCTGCCCATCTAGGGGAATAGCTTGGCAATCTATCTCTCGCAATGATAAACTGACCGCCCACTGAAACGTTTGTCCGCAATACCCTTACATATCCATACATCCAAATGGCTAATAAAAATAAAATGAAAGATTTTTTTTCTCCCTAGGGTACCTTGCATTGACGAAGTGATCTTATTACGCTGACAAAGGCTTGTGTATATAATCTACGTGGATCTCTCGACGCTTTGAGAACGAAAAAAAAAAAAAAAGGTCCGACCAAAATAGGATGATCGCAACAGAAATCTTTGCTGAGTTATTTTATCAAACTTTATTTCTAATTTCTCATAACAGTTCAAACTATCTTGAAGTCTATTCTCGTGTCTGATCTCTACCACCCGCCATTTCTTGTCCACTCTGATGTCTTAAAAGGCTTGCCAGGACAAAGCAAAGCCCTTTTTTTCTTTTGTTTTGTAGGGAAAACTTTCGAGATAACCACCAGATCGGAGGTTGAAAGACATATACAGAACGAACAAAGCCCACCTCTCGCGTTGATGGGATATAGCGAGATGCAGCAGTTCATCATCGGAGACCGGAAGTACGTCATAGAAATGTATCATAGTCTCTGATGGCATCGATCACGTGCACTCACAATACTTAATAACTGTTTGTTTGTTTGTACTGGGTTATAACGGCATACAAGCACGATCACGGCTGTAATATTGTGTCAAACGCGGCAAGTTATGTTTACGTTTATGCACGCCAAAAAGAGGAGAGAAAAGAAAGCGGGACAAATGACTGGAGCAAGGAGAGAATGAGAGAAGAGATTTCGCTCCTGGAACAACGACGATGGTACTCCATGTGAGACATCCCACCGATGCTGGGTTTTCACAGCCTGCAGGTGGGAGCAAAGAACTTACCTATAATTATAACACCCCGCGGGGGGGGGGGGTTCTTAAGCCTAACAATGGTGGATCAGTGTGCGAATTACTTTTGATAATAGGCAGTGTCCGGTGACAGGCTACAGGTCTGTGCGGATAAGGATGATTCAACAAAAAAATTTTTGTTTTCTTCTTCAAATGCTGTAATGACAGAAGTCTGGCACACAAGTCTGCAAGATCTAAAGCATCACCGTGATCTGTGGTTTTCCTTTCAGAATTAAGAATTATTCAGCACATAAATGTAGCTCAAGAATAGGGCCTTCTGCCTGCTGTTTTGAATCCATGGCCAACGAATTAAAAAAAAATATATTATTAATAGTATTTGAAACGGCTTTTCGAGTAAAAAAAAAACGAAGCTGCTAGAGCGTAACAGAGTTATTATCATCACACGGACTCCCGTGTGAACTGACGATACTGTGCGTTGTCTTTACGCCTTTGAACCTTCTGCGGGCAGTTATCTCGAACATCTTACGATTGTGAATATTTCATGATTCCACCATTTTCACGACCTAAACTTTTTGAAAAAGTAAGAGCACATCACTTTTTTTTTAGTCTGCGGAGAGTTGTCAGAATAACCAGTGAACACTATGTGGAATAAATGTCGGCAGAACATCGGGAAGGTCTAACTGCAGTATGAGTGTTTGTCGATGGCTTTCTATCTAAATGTATATAGAAAAATCACTCTGGAGCAACACGTTGATGTCATACTCGTCCCACAGACTCTTAAGCAAACCTTAGTATACACCAGAGCGGAAAAAAGTGGCGGAGAACTAATTATTTGTGACCTTTGGCCACGTAAACACATGGGAAAATTCGTATATACAACTCTTGTGAGAAGTTGATCATCTAATAATTGTATCAGCTCCTTAGCTATTGAAATAAAGTAAGTTGCTATACATTTGCTGTGCAGAAACACCACTGTTCACGAACACATCATGATCACAAGGCACAAGGTTGCAGGACCACAAAGCGAGTTTGTTGTGATTGTAGCCTCGATATTTGAAAACTGAGACGGGGCCAAAAATGATTTTAATATAGTTTTTAAATACATTTGTTGGGAGACCAACTGTCTGCCTCAAACACCCTTACATACAATTACCATGTCTACGATCTCAAGGACGCTAGTGTGCTAAGCCGCGAGTAGCATAGGAACCGCAAAGTGTTTGTATACCATGATATATTGATGGGGGAGGTAGTCCTATTCATAATATAGATAAACAGGCCTTATAAAAATCGAATCGAAAAGACATTGGGAGTTCACTTGCAAACATGCCAAGTCAAGTTTTCTACTTTCAGATAAACCTGATTATTAGACAGAGAAGTTACGTGTCACAGATTTCACACTTTAATTATACTGAAAACAGCAGCCTTAGAGATGTATTGCACGGGGCAATTAATTATTTTTTCCTTAAAAAAAAAAAAAGTCTTTTATTTCGCAGTACAAGATTCGTACTTAGCATGCTTTGAAAGTGGAGTGGTAACGTGGCAGGTTTTAATAAAGTGTTTCATTTTCTTCACTACCATAACTTATTGCTTGACTTGGTAGGTTTTGAAAGTGGGGTCATCCATATGATATGCGCACCTGACTCACAGAGAATTAAAGGTGACTAATCACTTTTGTTTTCAGAAAATCGACTCTGCAGGTTTTGAAAGTGGACTCCTATTTAATTAGTCTCTTTAATTATTTATATCCTGCCTTCTCCCCGAAATGCCCACTCTCCATCTTCCTCCCACTCTTGAACTACCAGTTATCTTTATCTAAACTGTTTACGCCTTTTCCCTCCCCCAATCCACCAACCCACACACGTCCATAATGCGGAACGGCCATGATGTGAGACAGCCAGCCAAATCATAAATGGGACAGTAATAAATAAAATCATATTGGTATAAATGCCATTTCCAATCCCCATGCCTATAATTCTAAGCGCTCAGTACTTATGATCCTCTCCCTTTCTCTATCTTATTGACGCTCCCTTTATACGAGTAATTCTTTATATCTCTCCCAATCTATGACAGTGTCTACATCTCGCTACCTTTCTTTCTTTGCCTTATTCTGTGTGATTTTCCCTTATGTGTCTCCCTTTTTCTCTTTCTTTATTCACTCACTCTCTCTCTCTCTTTCTCTGTGCTCTTCATTGTTGTTGTTCTCTTTCTTTCTTTCTCTGTCTATTCCACTCTTATCCCCTCACCGTCCACACATTCACACAGGGTCTTTCCATGCTTGGGGCTTCTTATCGCATATCCATCTCGCTAAGACACGCCAATGTGACTCAATTTATTCATGATTGCAATCACGATAATGAATGCTGCAAACAAGAATTGTAGATCATGAAGAACAAGGTAAGGTTGCGGGCAGCTGTTTATGAACGTATCGCAGACAAAGATGAATCAAGCAGAATTGAATCTTTCTTTTAACCTTATTAACAATAGCTTTTCAGCTCCGCTGAGAGGATTGTCTCAGCCTTTGTGGTATGTCCATATGGTGGTATGTACATATCGGAGCGAGGCACAGGGTGCTAGCACTTCGTGAGTTTTCAATATCAACCCATCCAGATGTCTTTTGAGAATCAACTAATGGCCAAAAGTGTAGAAACGTGAGGGATCGAAGCGTGCATTGTTTCACTATTAAATTATTTTAAATCGTTGTTTTGATTTCAATTAAAATGTTTTATATTCTTGACTCACAGCGTCGCTCCCGCCCCCTCCTCCTCCTCTCTATTTTTTACATACATACACACCCAGACACTTTAATCTACACACACTCAAAGACACATCAAATTACATTAATGTTATGTTAATTCAAAAGGAATGATTTTTGCACTTACAACTGGAAAAATATGAACAAAACCTTGAATTTTCTATTTCCATCAACAATTACAGGATTGTCCGAGTATTTTCTCAATGCTGCATAGGGAACCCAAATGATAATGGTGATCTCCCTGTCTAAATCAACGTAACGAACTGATGGTGAAGTCCTGAGGCCATGCCGCTCTTAGGAAAGATAATGTGGCTCATCATTCGTCAAGATTTGACGCCATACGCACATGCGGTCATGTGACTTTTCTCGAAATACCTCATTCAAAATCATATCCACCCGCTAGAACCAGGATTGCTAATCATAAACGACGCCTTTTTTCTCAATTCTGGTTCGTTGGACGAGAAGTTCAACACTTCACTTTTCAATGGCAAATATAACTATGTATTTTCTTCCTCTGGGCATTTCATTGTATCTTTAGATCGATGAGACCTGAGGTGACAAATTGAACTCTTACAAACCGTTCAATTTCACCCACTCAACAGAAACTGCTTCTGTTTCCCTCTTCCGGAATTTCTCCGGTTCAGAACTAGGAAAAAAATGTAAAAAGGCAAAACAAAACCGAAAGTAATCTAGCTTCATCAACAGTACATATCAGGTATATCTATTAATTGTTCATCTCATGCTGGCCAGAGCTAACATTCGTCGTCTCCTAAAACCTCCCATGACTATTTGGAACACCATGCCAAGCTTTTATTTAATGATATTAATAGCAATGAGATAATAAACTACGGGCCATCAATTCAGAAACAATAAAGGAAACGTCAATCTTTTTAAAACATTGAACTCTAACGGTATAACAGTTAGACAATGCGGTGGGTGCTACTTCTTGCACAACAGTTGGCAAGCAGTGCAGAAGGAATAATGGAAAGAAACAAAACATGTCGAAATAAATGAAAAAAAAAAAAAAAAGGAACAGGCAGAGTACCTGATAAGCATAAACAGATCGACAGTGATCCATAAACGGATAAATGGCTGGATTGGTGAGCAAAGGGAATGGATTAATGGATGGATGGACGGATGGGTGGATTGATGGCTGGCTGGTTAGCTGGCTGTCTCTCTGGCTGGCTCGATGGGTGGGCGGGTAGATGGATGGATGGATAGATGGATTGATTGATGGATGAATGGATGGATAGATGAGTGGGTGGTTGGGTGGATGGATGAATGAACAAATGGATGACTGGATGAAAGGACGGACGGTGGGTGGGTGGGTGGGTGGATGGAAGGATGGCTAGATGAGCAGACGGAAGGAAGGAAGAATAGAAGGACAGATGAACGGATGCATCGATGGCTCGATGGCCATATATAAGACTGGATGAGCCAAATAAGCTGCTCGATAAACGCAAAGAGTTTAAAACTAAAAGACGAATTCGACTCTAACAAGAACACCACCACCACCACCACCACCAACAACAACAACGACGACAACGACGACGATCACAACAAAAATAAAACAACAACAACTACCAAAAATGGAAAAGAAAGAAAGAAAAAAAATCTGCGCTCTAAATTGTATACCTGGCATTTATAGTGTAAAGACCATTGAGAAGACAGTCTATGAAAGCCCCTATCAAATATAGTTTTGTCCAGAAATTCTATCTCAGAAATTGGCGCGTTAATAGCAAATCACTCGTAATGATCGGAAAATTCTATTGACAGAAGAGAAAACGGAAATTTGCTTATTCCAATTCTGTCTGGCTTAGTGGTGTCTGAGATTGAAGAGTAATGTTCTTACGTCCGAACAAATCGGTACTGTGTGCCAAATTTTAGTCTAACAAGACGGAATTTCTTTTTGTTAATCCGTTTCTTTTTTCCTGCTCCCCTTTTTCAATTGACCAACCCATCAGTCATTTGCCCGTACTTAAAAAAGTGGGATCAACTGAATTGTATGAAGCTTTTAAGAGTTTTATGTCAATAACAGCAAATGTAAGAACTTGATGCTACTGACACTTAGTAAATGCCGTTACAACTTTAATGAACTGCCAGACCTAACCAAACTACAACTACAAAATAAAACTTTTAGCTGCTAAATTGCCTTCACGTAGCATTATTTATTCAAACGTTTTATTTCGGCCTACGTTTTATTATAACCAGTCTTTTCAATTTTCTTTCGGACGCATTTCTTTGAATCGGTTGTCGGATTTTCTTGACATTGTTTCAGCAAATACTTGAATATTTCAGTGATCTTTAAAATCTCCCGGGTGTTAATTGTGCCCGGAATGGCCGTAAAACAAGATGAGAGTTTAGGGACCTAATCTACTGTTGGTGTTGTGCACCTTTTCGACACAATCTAAGCGTACTTTCAGGTCTGAATGTATCAGTAGGCGCGTTGTTGTATTTAAACTCGTATTCATAATTCGTACTGAATCAATGAAGAACAATTGGGAAAGGCAAATGAGTGGAATATTGATCAAAGTAAAAAAAGCGGATGATAGCCGCTGGTCATGTAAAATTAAATTAAATAATTCAATGAAAAGTATGGATGACCAGACTGTGTGAGATCAGTTTAAAATTCACGTATCGCCCAATATATAATAAATTAACCAAAAGCGATGAGCAACAAAATTGAAACAAAGAGCCACCACTACCAACAAACAGACCAAGGAAGTGAGAATACTCAGCAACAGTTGGATAAAGGAACTGTCTTGAGGAGATGAGTGTGTTATTTGTGGTGTGTTCTACCAGGCTCCGGCATATCAATGTAGGCCTAAATATTCAAAATAGAGACATGATGAATCAAATTCCACTAACTTTACTCAACTATGCTCCGTCTAAAACTTGAAATTACCTGTCTTTCTCCTCCTACTTCTAGTGGGCACTATACTCTTGATTTTCAAAACAACAAAAACTGCATAATTCGTGAGCTTCGATCATTAAGTAAGCATTCTTCGATCCTCTTTCTTTTATATGACCATCATTTTTAGGATCACCACTGGATCCTTATTTAAAAAAATAATAATAAAAAATAGTAAAAAACATAAATAAATAAAAAATTAAATTAAATTAAAAAACAAACAAACAACAACAACAACAAAAAAAAAAAAACCTACATATTTAAGAGCAACAACAGAGAGAAAATTAAGCAACCGAAAAAACACACACAAGAATACGGGGGAAAAAACAATATTAAATAAACATACAAGGGATTGGAAAAATTAATCACAGCATCACAAAAAGAGTTTCATATCCCATCATCTCATAGATACTGAGATAAAGATGACATTTTAACCAATAATAGTGATATTTTCAGGATAATACTACTCATTGTCATAGACAGTTTGAGTTTCTAAGATACTATAGTCTAGCTTCTTGTTGTCAATGTTTTATTAGTAAAATATCCGGGCACAAATTTTACCTGCAGGTCTCAGATTTGTCTCTATCAGTTGGCGCCAATTATAATCTAAGCAACTTAGTGACAAGAAACCAAACCTACATTTTTCATCAACTCTTAATTGCCACTGCAGAAAACCGGGTAATCTTACACCTTTCTTCATGAGCAAATGGTCACTTAAAGCCCAAATGCTCAGGGGTAAAACTAATGGCATTAGAACACATATTTATCTTCATATGGTTAGAGCTTAATTCAATTACAGGAAGCCATCTTTGTCTCACAAATTATCTGCCCATCAGCTCTAAACTGTCAGTTATCCCCAACTCCGTTCGCATTGTCAGAAGCTCATCCATTTGATTGATTCAATATGAGTCTGCCCACGCACTGGCTTATTCATGAGATCTCCACTGAGATCTTGACGGTTGGTGTGGATAATGGAAAATCGGCGATTTTTCATTACATCTCCAACCGCGTGATAAAACTATCACTTAATCGCATGGTTATATAGTCTGCCAGTTCTTGTTGTTGGTGCTAAGACTGTCGTGCAAAGTTTCGCATTTTCCTCACTAAATAAAAGTACTGCCACACACTTTCACATTGTTCATAACGTTAGCCTACTATAGTGTTCTACTGGATAATGAGGATCTTTCTCAAATTCCATGTTTATGCCTTTAAACTATTACAATCTTCTTCTAAACCACACGGAGACTTTCTCAACTTATAACCTATTACTTTATGAAACTTAAATACTTTGAAATGCCTTATAGTTCTTTCAGACAATTCGGACTATATGCACGTTTCGCAAATGATCATTGTCGTGAGGAGTGGTAATTATCATAGTTACCGAATAAAAATCGCTGCTTTGCTGTTGAATTTTTACAAAGTGTTCCAAGAAGAGCTACTGAGAATGTTCCATGCTTTCTTTCCTCTGCCCCCCCCCCTCCACCACAGAATAATGGCAGTAGAGACTCATTGATTGTTGATTTGAAAACAATGCACTCAGTGAAACGCGGCATATTTCTTGGGCATGCACTTTAAACGCTCTGAAAATTGGAGTATTGCATTCTTGGGATAAAAATAATTATGGTTGATTCTTAATCGATACGTATTACAATGTCCAGAAATAAAGGTTTTAGGTTTAGCTAACAAACCGTGTCAGGAAAGTTTTAGTTCTAAGATAAGATAAGGAAAAAGAAGAAATATAAGGTAAGATAAACATTATTTGTCTTCAAAAGAAAATTCCACTCACAGTTGATGAGACAATATTTGAAGATACATTCACATTTACATGGAGATAGAAACATCAAGAATGACATTAGAACAAGGCAGCTGTAAGGCAGAGAGCCTCAGCCTAATAACCGTGTACCGCCTACCTATTATATGGTGTGCTAGTTTTGGTGTTGGCAAACAGCATGCAGTAGGATAAAATCGGTCAATGATTCGTTTTCCCCCACCCAGGTCCAGTTTCTTCTACTAGCAATTTATCTCTTCTGGCGTAAAGTTTCATCAAAGGCAACAAGATTACAGTTCCCGGGTTGACTTCGAACAGGTCACAGAAACGAAGTTTGATTAGACAGAAGAGATGACTTGTGTACTCGTTAAGTGGATTCGACCCAGTTGCACCTGGTTTCCACCACTAAAAAGCCTGAGCACTTTCCCACGTTTGCACGGGAGAGTCTGCACACTACTGTTCACATCAGAAACCTCACATTGTGTTTTCAAGGCAAGAGAAGCATTCTAATTGTAACACACAAACGTCTGAAATGAGCAAATCGGCACTGTTCTTTTTTTTTTTTTTTCATTTTCGTGGGCGATTTCTGGTCTCTCATGTGGGCTTCCTTGCTGCTCTATTCTCTGACTAGATTTAGATCTTGAAGCAAAATCGTAAATTTGGGTATCCTCTTAATAAACAAACAAACAAACAACCCCCCCCCCCACCAAAAAGAAAGACAGAAAAGAACTAATATGAACACGAGCATCATTTTGACTAAGACATTCCTATTATCTAAAACTAAGACGTTTTGTTATTAGATGGTTTGTTCCCCCCCCCCCCTTCCATCTGTGTTGGAACATCGGCGACATCTCAGAAATATACCATGACTAATTCGCCCTTCTGTTTGAAACGTAGAATGGGCCATCCAGGCCCATCAACAATAAGTACTCCCAATGTAAAAAAACAAAACAAAACGGGCAAACATATCTTAAGAAGACTCAGTACCTCGCTCGGGGTGACAAGTCCAAGAAATGGTGAAAATAAAACGGGAAATGGAAAAAGGGGGGGGGGGGTGGGAAGAAGCTGTCTTAGTCGGGACTAGACGTACATAGAAAATTTCGCCACTTTCGACCAAGAAGTCTGTCATGAGTAAGTCAATTAACTGTGCATATTTATGATTCTCTGTCTGGAGCTTCCTACTACTACAGTTTAAAGGGGGGGGGGGGGGGAAGAGGGGTCTCCCCAAACCCCCTTCAAAAAGGTCTTCCAAAAAAAAAAAATCAAAAAATTTTGAAACGTGCACTAAAAAGGTTCCATGTTGAAGAGTTTTTCTGTGTCAGTTTAAATAACGGCGCCTAACTCTTCGGTTTGCAAGTTCCATCTCAATTCATACATGTTCGAATTACATGAATTTATTACATAATGAATCAATAAATAAAAGAAGAGCACCATGAGGAGGGTTTTATCATCTTTGTCAATGACGTCTCAGTATTTTTAGCCTGAGAAGTGTCTAATTGGCGCAAACCTGTCTTATACACACATGCCTATAAGCCAGAAAGTGTCATTCGAAATGTCTGGAAAACTAAGGCTTCTGTGACATTCATTCATGTTCAAGAGGTGTCAGTTTAGGTCTGAAGGCAGTACAATATAATTCTACTTTTTTCTAAGCATAAGCGCATTGTATGTTATTGGGAAAGTGATTAAAATGCGAAGTACATAATATACGAGAAACCAGTTTTTGAGCAAAACGCTTGGCACTTCTGGAAGTAAAGTTAAATGATAAAAAAACACTAGTGATTTATAATAAAAGAACCAAAAGCATCTAACAAGAATATTTGGGACAGATTAAGGTCCCCAAAGGAAGCAGCCAAAAAGAAAGGGGGGGGAGGGAAATTATATATGAGTATCTTCTAAGGTACAGAATACTACATCTCTTTCTCTTTAAATCAGTATTTGAATTGCTCTTTATCAGAAATTGTTTCGTTGCCCTACGGTGAAAACAAGAGGAAAAGAGTATTATAATTCTTTCTGGTTTTAAAGAAAGAGCGCCCACGAAAGGCTTGGCAAAAATGAGATCGGTGGATTTAGTTAAAAAAGGCGGTAGGGTTTTTGTTTCCATTGTCCATCTCAAACTCAAAGAAGTGATGATTCTCCAAAAGCTTTGACAAATTGTGGTGAATGTTGATGGGAAATTTCTCTCTTCCCCCCCCCCCCAAACACACACACACACATCATGAGGAAAACAAAAACAGTTTTTTTTTAGGGGGGGGGGGATCTTAATGTCTTCTATCCTAACACAACATTTATTCTAAAGTAACACTGACTGTCTTCTAAGTGATTTTGGAACTGAATCACTCATTCGTTTCAGATAAAATATTGAGAGCAAATTTTGATACGATATTGATACAATGTACATGAGATCAGTCAACGCCATCACCTTTTAAAAAACAATGAGCATGGGTGTCTCCTACTCTTGTTGTTAATACTCTGCTCAATTCTCTCTGACGGTCAAGGTGAAAGTGTCAGGATATTTTCGAGGTAACTTGAGCAAACTGTAAAGATTTAGTTGGATGGAGATACAAAATACCATGTTCGCTAATGCATCTTTCATTGACACTGATACTGTTGAGGGCCACACATATCAATATCTCTACTGGGTGGCTCTCTTAAGCTGGGGCTTTACTTATACCTGTAATAATGTTCAGAATCACAGAAATACTACTTTACTTTAAGAGCAGCGTGGGGCTTATGGACATTCTGCAGGAACTCTCCAGGCAAACCGCAGTCAGGTAACAAAAACAATATCTGATCCTGCTAAGCTTTATTCACATACACTAAAATGTAAAAACCGTTGATATTGTGGTCACTACGTCTTCGACTTCAGTGGCGAAGAATCATGTTTTGTTGAAAAAGAACAAGCAATCTAGCTAAGCTCCTATCCCCTCCCCTCACTCCTTTCCCCTACATCAGTTCGTTAACTGTCTGGAAACAAACAAACAAATAAACAAACGTCAGAGAGAGAGAGGAAGAGAGAAAGAGAGGGAGAGCGAGAGAGGGAAAAAAGGAAAAGAAACTTACTGATTCTCGAAAGGCTTTAAACTCTGCGGAAAACTAAATAAGCATATCAATCCGGTATCAGTTCCATTGCATAATATACTACATTCAGGATAATTACTAGTTAGATAATTTCCCGGATTTTACTGGTAAATACATATAAAAACAAAAACAAATATATTCCAACTAATTTTCTCTCTCGCCGATTGATAATCCTATACCCTGTCACCAGAATCAGGTAACACCATCGCAAAATGAATTTCATATTACATTCATATAACAGTCAGACCATTAAAAATTACTTAAACAAAGTCTGGAAACAAAATGAACTGATATATCGTATGTATAGATGCCCGAATGTTAATCCAGCAATTCGATATGATCAGTCTGCGAAAGGAAAGGACGATAGTAATTTCCCGTGCAGAATGAAGGATACCCATAAAAATTAATGCCGAGCTGGGCCGGGGATGTCAAAGGGCAAGAGACACGAGCAAATGCATCGTGCAGCGTCCGAGCGAAGTGGACGCGCCATGGCCGATCAATGGCCTAATGTAGTTTGCTCACATTCTGCAGATATTTATTATATGCTTGCATTGCTTGGGAAACTTGCAAGTGTCTATGTTTTCGTCTGGAATTGATAGAAATAAGTGAAGAGAGTCAGAGAGAAAGAGAGAGAGAAAGAGAGAGAGAAAGAGAGAGAGAAAAAGAGAGAGAAAGAAAGAGAGATAGAAAAATACAGGCAAACAGACAGACAGACAGACAGACAGACAGACAGACAGACAGACAGACAGACAGACAGATAGATAGATAGATAGAT
>JBCAUA010268145.1:0-20021 GCA_038406235.1 Peronia verruculata | reverse complement strand
CCCCCCCCCCCCCCCCCCCCCCCCCCCCCCCCCCCCCCCCCCCCCCCCCCCCCCCCCCCCCCCCCCCACACCACAAACCACACCCTCTTTTATGTTTTTAAAAGATATTTAACATGTACATTATTTGTATCTCCCATTAATTTAAAGTTATTCTCATGTTTCAGTATAGTTCTGCACTTTAGAAATTGTAGAGAGATGAGAAGCAAATCATTAGTTTGATAGAAATCAATATGTATTGTCCAGTTTCCTTGCTCTTGTACAAAGTCAGTAGCACACACCTTCACCCAAGTGATAAAGCATTATTAAACAATGCAGAGTTTGTGCATGGAAGTTTGGGATAGATTAATTGCCAGTTGTGCCCATTTTGTCAGTGAAACTGTAATTTTAAAATTTAGAATCTTCCAAAACCATATAATTTTTAACAGCTTTCAAAAAAAGACATATTTCTTTTTTTTAAAAAAAATGTTTGAATTTTGTTGCAATTATTAAAGTGAAAATTCATTACTGTGAATTAGACAATTGTGTTTTAAGCAATATTTCAGAGATGAAGAAACAGATTTTTTTCAAAGACATTCAATAAATTGATTCATGACAACAGAGAGAACATCTTTCTGGATTTACGTCCTTTATTCAAAATATTTCAAAGTCTGGGTAGAAATGTGGTTATAGTATAACTTTTATAAATTGGTGCCTGAAGTTCTTATTTACTAACTGCTATAATTTGATGGAGAAAGGTTAAACATGGACCCTGTTTATGTTACCCGTTAAATTTTTCTCAATATTGTAACCAAAATGAATCTGTAAAATGCTAGAAATTTCTATTTTTTTGTGTTTCCTCCACCACAGTGACCCAAGTGCACCTTTTCGTGAAACGTCTGATCTTGAATGGCCTGCTTTTGACTTGGAGACAGAATACTACCTGAAGTTTGCACCAGAGCCGTCTGTCGATCAATTTCCTATGAAAGAACGTCGGGATTTTTGGAAAGACATATTTCCGCAATACATCAAAGAGTCCCAGCAAAGTCAGCTGAAGGAAGAGCTGTAAGAAAGAAGGCCAATTAGTTGAAAAGAGGCAGTGAAACTAGAAGTGGAGGCAATAGTATTATATTACAGGGTGTCTGTAAAATTTGGACACATGGGAAATATGCTGTCACCTTTTTCATTGAGTTTAATCATCAGGTTTATGTGTATCCTGCAAAGGGCATCAAATTTCACATCATAAATGATATAAATTATGTTGAAGGTCTACTATTTTAATATTCCAGTAAAAGAAATGTACACAAAGGTAAAATGTGCATTTTCAATAGAGCAGGTTCAAAGCAAAACTCGATGCCCTTTGCCAGATTCATATAACTTCCAACTTGACAAAAAAGGTGATAGCGAGTGATTTTCCTGTGTGTCCAGACTTTACAGATACCCTGCAGAAAAATTAGTCAATGCCATGTGTGATTTGGCCTTGTTCATAGATATTGTGATGAATTTAGCTTATGTTGTCAGATCATTCCATGGTTGCCTCGTCAGAACACTGGAAATCATGTGATTTCATTGAATTCACAGAATTTAAACATTCATGTTGGTTCAATTCTTATTGATTCATGTTATTATTATTATGTTCACAATAGTGTTGTTTATATGATATTGATAAGGGAATATGAAATTCTTTGCCTTTGTTTACTGTTGCTGTTATAGTTTGTTTATCAAGGTATGGTCAAAATTAAGTTGGATATTTTCACCTGTTACATGATACAACATCATGAGTATTTGCAGGTAGTCAGTTTGAAGATTTCACACAGCACCAATCTCTCAGAGTTGATCTGAAGTCTGAACAAAGTAAAAATCCATAGTGTATTACAATGGCATAGTGTCATGTCATAAAACTGACTTGAGCACTACTTTATACATAAATGTATTTATTGCTTTCATCTAAAACGGTGTATGTGTTTGATTACTACTTCTCAAATGAAAATTACTTTCTGGTTATCTTAACCACCAACATCTATGGAAGATAGAGTTTTGTGATGTAGCCAGGGATGTTAAAACTACTTTAAATAAGTAGTTAACTACAAGTAGAATATTTTCAAAAAAAAAAAAGGTAGTTAACTACAAGTAGAATACTTTTTTACATGAAGTAGTTAACTACAAGTAAAGTACTTAATAGAAATCGTCAACTACTTTCCAGCTACTTTTGCCTGTAGTTCCGTTAGTTTAATTATCCTCTTAGTCCAGCTCATCTTTTTATAAAGATTTATAGTTTACCTGTTTACGTAGTTGTCGGTATGGGTTGCTGTTTTATGATATAATGGATAATTTCAGTTCTCTATCCCTGAGGAAGGATTTTTAAGTTTGTGTGTATGTATGTGCACGTGTTTCTTCATTCCAACTCTTTCAAGTCTGTTCCTGTTGTCCGTCATTTGGTGAATACTATTCTTTTTTTCATTAAATATGTGGCATGGTTTCGCCCAAGTCATGGCACGCCACACTTATGGGGCGTTCATAGCAGAGATTTCTTTTTCATGCTCTTGTTAGCCAATGGTATATTAAAACAAACTAAGCTAACTTCAGTGGATCTAGATCTACATGTCTACACTTTTGCCAGATAGTAGCAATGCATTATGCTAAATTAACGTCCTTTTTGCTTGTTCTGGTTGAAGATAAAAAAAGTTAGAGAAAAGAGAGTGCGTGGATAATGGAATGAGTTTGGCCAGTTTCATTAGTTGGTACCGCAACTTCTGATAGAGGAAGACAGCTATTAGTCACTGATTACTGTCACTGGGCATGTAGCACTTCTATTAAAAATTTGGGATAATTTTTGGTCGGAGTTAAAAAAAAACATTACCACATGAACGCACCATAAGGCTGAGACGCTGCTCCCCAAGAATCGTGCAGCGTTAATTAGCCTAACTCTTTGGATTGACAGATTGGGATATTAATCATTTTGCCCGGATAGATGACGGTTACGTGCATTCATATTGGGGGTTGTAGGCCTAGGCCTAAACCTATTACTTGTAGAAACTGGACTATTGCTAGTGCCTGACTTCATTTCTGTCATTGTTGAAAATTTGCTGCCATATATCTCTTGCTATTGGTTTACAGTGTATATAGTTAAATTTATTTTGATACTCTTGGGAAACTTGAGCATCCCTGCCAAAACCTTATATTATTCGTCAAGCAGTGAAATTACTGAATTTTGAAAGTGTATTGTCTATGATTCATCTGTTCTTATGATATCTATGTTTTGTATTTGTTCTTAGTGAGGGCCATTCATTTTCTGTGATTTTCATTGGTTGTGATCTTTTCAATAACAAGACATTGACCTTGATTGCCTTTTCCATTACTCATGAAGTTGCTCAATCACATGTTTAGCATTTGTTATTTTGAAGATGGTTTTCTGTGAAACTCTTTCATAATGTGATATATATGTGAGATAATATCACATGACCAGATGATTCTGGTGTAAGATTTTCAGCATTATTGGTATCAGTAGGGAAAGAAAATAAGCATACTCTACTTTCATGAGAGAATTATTTTACACTGGTTTTTCTGTGCCATGATATTTATATTTAAAATCAACTCCAGTAACCTCAAAGTCAATGAAATCACTTTTATCATCTTAGCACTGACTTGTTTCACCTCAAACTTACTGTATTTTCATGCACAAGCCAGGCTTGACAAGGCTAGTCCTGTGTTGCTGTTCCTTTAATGTTCCAGAGAAGAAATAAACCCCCACTAAATTAAAGAAAAAAAAACTTATCACAGTTTTGGAGAAAGCAAAATACAGCAGCTGCTGAAATCAAAAACTCCAGTTTTTCCCTAGTCTTATAGCATCATTTCCATTCACATCAACTACTTTACTACAGACAACTACTGCAGTAAGTAGCACATACATATTGCAAAGCTTGGATACTACAAACCAATAAACATTATACATGGCAGAGTGCAAAATATGAAGTAAAGAAAAGATCTTATCTGTATGATGTGCTTTTCCACCTCTCAGATGAGGTCACAAGATCGTGGCCTATTCGCTTCCTTTCAAAGTAATTTTTTCATCAAAAGCAGTATTGTAAGCTGTATTTGAATTTTACTATATCAAGCATGCCATATGGATAGAGTGTAATAACATTCTCAAACTCCTTTATAATGGTTTGGGCACCATCTAACATGTAACATTATGGAAACAGAATTTTCTGATGTTGCAGTGCTTCATTACGTTAAACTATATATTGAGTTTTAAGGTGTAAATTGTAATTGTTCATTGAATAGACCTACAATAAAAGTGATTTGATTTTATTTCTGGCAAAATACCCTGTGAAATTTTGAAGATGTTTATATAGACGTCAGTGATGATGGTGAATTGAATAAAGTTTAGTCCTATTCTCTGTATTCTTTCTGTCACTGACATTCTTGGATGATGAATCATGTTATTCATGTTATATTATGTTTATACAAGTTTTCAAAAGTGGAGATTTTGTAACACAAATAATTGCTTAATCAGAGAACGGTATAGTTTATCAGTTGTTATAGTAAACAGATACTGAGACTTTAGGCTACCTGTATCAACAAATTTTGGCTGAAACCTCCGTCAGTTTTATGCATGTAATAAGTATTACTTGTTCACTGTTCCAAAGAAACAAGATTGTCATTTCATAAGACTATTCAGAGACTGATTAGTATTGTCTTTTCTTTTCCAAATTCACTAAATTGTTCATTGATAATTATGCAGTGAAGTATTAAATAGAGACATTTTGTAATGTGGTTTGCTTGTCTTATACATTTATCAATCAGTCAATCATTCAGTCAGAGTATCAGTAAATTAATCAGTAACCAATCAGTCAGGTAATCAGTTAGTCTGACTGCCTGCTACTCATCTATGCATCCATCCACCAACTTACCATCCATCCATCCATCCATTCATCCATCCATATATTTGTTATTTACTTGTCCCCTGCAAGAGTAAATGTTGCCAAACTTTTAAGATATTTTACCTAGCTCCACCATAAGAAAAAGATTGGTTGGCAGTTAGAGAGTGAGAGAGAGAGGCAGAAAAGAGAGAGAAAAACCTGGGAGGCAGGAAATGAGAGAAGAAAGTAGAGAGAGGAGGAAACGCAGAGAATGTCAGTGAAATTAATCATTTCTGTACAATAATGCCATTCCCATGAAATATTTCCCCAAGTCATTTTTTGGCCATTTGAAGAAAAACAAAAATCCCAAAAAGTTTCATTTCAACATATAACATCGCTTACCAAATGGTTCACACTTTCACTGACATTCATTGTAGGAAACAATGCCTTAGGCGCAGCGTAGCTGATAACTCAATGTATGAAGCCATAGCCTAAACTTAATTTGGTTTAAAAAAATGACTTGGGCAGTTATTGTATACATTACTCCCTTGTTTAGGTTCCAGGAGTGGCCACAATAAGCAAAAATCTGCAAAGTAGGGATACTATATTTATTTTATTTACATACATTTGAAACCTTTATAAACCCCACTGTTATTCACCCTCCTGTACTGTAATAGCCAATTAGCATGTCGTACATATGGGGAAAATACATATAATAGAAATTTAAATATTTGTTACAGGACACTTTGCAATATAGCGTGAAATTCACGTTATGGAAAAAATACATACACATATAAAAAAGCCCAAGATACAGTGAAGCTGTGAAAGGTGAACCGCGATATTGCGAGGGAAGATTGTACACATGACAATAAATTTAGGCCAACTCCCAAACATTCTTTGCAAATGCCAAATGTAGATCCACCCACCACTAGTGGTCTCTATGTACATACTGACATAATGGGATATGGTCACAAAAACAGGTTTAATATGATGAACACAAGACACGTGGGTGTAGATCTTGTCATTTTATTTGAAGAATATCAATATCATTGTACACAACAGCATACCATACCTGTACTGTCAGACGGGTGACACCATGTGAAGCTAACACAGATAAGATAAGAGTAATAGAACACAACATTGGCAACAACAACACAAAAGTAGCAGATAAAAAATTTACTCATTGGTGATGAAGAGAAAAAAAAAAAGAGAGAAACAAAAATTAACCCTTTGTTTGACATCATTAGTGATGAGGAAAAGAAGAAAGAAATGGTTTGACAACATCGTTGATAAAGAAAAAAAAAAAAAAAAAGAAAATTTGGTCCATGGTTTGACAACATTGCTGATGACGAAAACAAAAGGATGAAAATGGTTTGAAAACGTTGATAAAGAGAAAAAAAAAAGAAAAAAGCAATTTAAACCATGGTTTGATAACATTGTTGAAGAAGAGAAAAAGATGAAACAAAATTAAACCCATGGCTTGACAACATTTTCAATGAAGAAAAAGAAGAAACAAATTTGACCCAAGGTTTGACAGCATAGGCGATGAAGAACCCTTTGGTTTTAGACAGCAGAAATGTGACATGATTATGAGATCAGTGATAAACCTTTTTATGTACTTTCTTTATCAAAGTAACACACAGACACAGCAAAGAAGTACAATAACAACCACAAAAATTAATTAAGTACATTTAATTAAGTTGGTAAGTAATAAAAATAAAAATTTAAAAAGGAAAAGGAAAAACAGGGGGGATAAAATCTCAATTTGTTTCATAATAAAAGAGAAAATATATCATGATTCTTACGACTTAGGTTTCAGAGTACTGTTTTCCTTGGTTCAAATGAAAGGCTTGCACGAGACTGTGTCTGACAGAAAGAAGGCCAGACATCAATTTCATAGAGAAAAAGGACAATATGCAAGTAGAGGAAACTGATACTAATATACATTATATAAACAAAATAATATACAATGTATACATGTATACAGGACTAAAAAGAAAAAAAAAAAAAAAATGCTGAAAAATCCAGCAGGATCAACTTAATGGACACAAAGGAGAAAGAACTGGAAAATCCGCACTTCAACGCCTGACAACGCTTTCACTTGGACTCATTGTGGCTGGCTCTACCAGTCTCAATAGTCTCACATTGGCATTGTCGAGTATGAATATACTTCGTACTTACATTACACAACATGGACCATCTCTTTCGCAGACCTTTGTTCATGAAACAAAGCCAGCGTAATTTAAAAAAAAAAAAAAAATACAATTTCTAAGAAAAGACATGAAACACTCATGATCTCACAATTTGACATGTTTAAGTTGCAGTTTTCCGGCTTTGTGTGATTTGCTGTTGATTAGTATGTCTGTAAAACCTGTTGTAAGTTTTATCTTATCCATTTTTCATCAAACCTGAAAAAAAAAAAAAAGGTATGATGATTTCACAAACATATTTTGAAATACAACAACATTAATACCTGATATTCAAAAATTTCTGAAATGGACATCACCAGTTTTCCCATTGAACCCTTCTTATATTGGTAGGAATAGGATAGGATTAGAAGGAATGAAAGTTTTAAACAAATGGCCGAGGGAAATGAAAAATGAAATGAATGGCACTAGAAGAAATAGAAACAAAACATGAAAATTGGGATCATATCATAAAGAAATCTAGACCCCAAAGTCAATGTATCATTGAGGAAAACAGAAGAGAGAGAGATTGGTAGAGATAAAACATTATGAGAATCAAAGAAATGCACCCAACAATACAAACAAAACAAAAAAATTTAAAATTCCAAAGAATATGAAGAAATCTATACAATAGTTGAGTATTTTTACCATTATCATGTGAACAGGACTGTCGCAGAAGGTTGTGATCCTTTGTCCATGTCTACATCATCACCTTGACACTCTAAAGAGATTATGAAATATGTTTTCTTTGCATCTTGAAGTATGTAAGTTACACATTTGATAAAACATAAAAATAAGATCAATTAAATACCATAACAACTGTGAGGGAGAGAAAGGAAAATATCAATGTAAAAAGTGTCGAATGTGATGATGTAAACAACAAACAAAGGGTCTTGACCTTCTGCCACACTCTTGGTTCATGAACATGTACCGTTCAACCCATAGATCATGACATACATGTAGCTTTTCCTCAGGACATTCAGATCTCTGTCAATATCATTCATAAAATAAAGGTTCACACAAAAACAAAAGACAAGAACAAAAAAACAAAACAAACAAACAAACAAAAATCAATACTCTCTCCCTAAAGATACAAAATGCAATACATCAAAGCAAATTAAAATAATAATAAAACAATTTTCTCTTAAGCTGTTCAAAAGGTTAAGGTGTGAAGTAGTTCAAAAGGCTACGGCGTTGTAAAGTTGTTCAAAAGGTATAGTTGTAGTGAAGGCATTCAAAAAGTTAAGATTTTGTGACTACATGTAGTTGATGGGTTAAGGTACTGTGAAGTTGTGAAAGTGGAAAAGTGTTGTGAATCTGTTGAAATAACTGAAATATCATTTGGCAGGAGACAGGCAAAAAATCTCTCATAATCAATACCTGCCATATTTTAATGAAATATGATCAATGAACTATGAAGGAATCAAAGACATGAATGTGTTCCCTTGTCTATGACAATTCTTTTGTTGACAGGAACATATACAAAGAGAATTATTTAACTGTATTGATATGTCGAGCATTGTAAAACTGTAGCACTACATATAAAGACAAAGAGAATTATTTAACTGTACTGATATGTTGAGTATTGTAACATCGTAGCGCTACACACAAAGCCTAAAAGGATTATTTAACTATACCGATATGTCAAACATTCTAAGATTGTATTAAGAGGACTGGAAAGTCAGTGCGTTCGGGCAAGTGTTTGTATCACCTGTGTCCACATCACTTCAAACTACATCAATCTGAACCAAAACTGGCTGATTTTAAAAACATTATTTCCAAAAGAAATCAAAGAACTTGTGCAATCTGACAATTCAGATACCAGGTGATGCTAACACCCCTCTGCAAGCACTGACCCTCCAGTCTTATAAATATATTCCCCCACAAACATGATGACAACAACACAAGAATTGTGACTTTGGCCATGGAGATGCATCAATGTATTTGTTGCCTTAACATTTGCTTGACAGATTAATCATATGATACATTAGCTGATCTGTTCACTTCATTATCTAGCACCAAGGAATGTTGTGTACTGATGTGTAAAAACTGTACATGAACTTCAGGATTTTTTTTCTTTTTAAAAAAAGGAAAAAAAAAAAATGAAACATAACTGAGAGGTGAAACTATATTCTTCTGTAATTTGAGTTGCATAAATGGACTAAGAAATAAAATGATATGAGTATTGGAACCGTTACATTATTTGTTGCATCTTATGGACTACGATATCATATGCCAATTTTTCAGCCAGTTTTGTTACTTTCCTTTGCCAAATACAAGAGGTATCGTACAAGCCTTTAAAAGCAAAAAAAAAAAAAAAAAAAAATCCCCTTTACTACTCTTATTTCAAACATTTGAAGCATAATTATGATGAGAAGAAAAAAAATTTTCAGTGCATGGCGAATCTCTCAGAATTTTCCTTTAATTGTCTTTCAAAGGACAAGTGGTTCTTTCCTTCTTTACAATACAGTGTTACACCTCTTGTGCCCCAGTAAAGAGAAGCAATCTGGCTGATGGTCAAAATGGCTCACAGAACAACAATGAAAATAAATGTAGTGTATATATAAACACGCACAAATAGAACTGGCTGAAAAAAAAAAAAAATCCAGACATGTATACATCCCACAAGCTGCATGCAGGACTAGCCAAAACAGAGAAGCAAAAAAAAAAAAAAAGAAAAGAGAAGATACAACTATGTAATTGGGTAATGACACAGTAATATCATTTGTCACACCCACTGGACCACAGGCATAGCCAAACAAAAAAACAATCTGAGCAGCCCCCCAAAAAATTAAAATAAAATATGGAAAAATTGTAATTATTTAGAAATAGCTCTTATGCTCAATAGACAGAAAAGCCAAATTCCACAGGTAAGTAGACACCGTGTCATTTCGTGACAATCAAATGAATGGAGACAAAGTAAAGACAATATAGGTGATTGTGACCAGTTTTCTTCAGTTTTCATTTAAAATAATAAATATAATAATAAAAGCAAAACAACAACAATAGAAAATAAATAAATAAACATAATCATAAATAAATACATCTACATAAACAAATAAAATGAAACAATGAATAAATTTTTAAAAGAATATAAATGATGTGGTACACAAGATAAACATGACAGCTTCATCCTTGGCATCATTGATTGCCGCATCGAGTTTTATCCACCACATCCATGCATAGTTTCTTTACTTAATACTGTGACAGGTGTATTTGTAAAATAAAGCTGGCTTCTGACGTGAACTAAATGACTTTAATATTACAACCAATTTGTTCAAACAAGACTAATTGCAATGGGCAAAAAGAAAACTCAAATCAATTCTCAGGGTGCATATTACACAAAAATAAATAAAAAAGATCCATAGATGCACACACATACATACACAAAAAAGTCGCACACAAAATAGATGATGATATTATGAACAAAGTGTCGAAGGAATAATGAGACACGACACAGTGAAATCAGGCGCTCGTCAAATTGAGCCAACCAGAGAAATCACATTTTTCAATAGTGAATAAATTTTTTACGCAATTTTTTTTCCTCCACCAAACCTTTCTATATCAATGTAAAATATGCATTTCAGAATTACATTTGCTGAAATAGATGAAGTAAAAGGCCAAAAATTGTAATTTAGTTGCATGGCCTGACATGGATTATGAAAGATTTACTAAAGTGATCCGCCATTTTCTCATTAAATTCACCTGTGGCAACAGGTCATTCCCATCGTCTTTAATTGCCAATATCTTGACAACTGCTTAAGATAGAGCAATAATTTTTGCACACACTGAAAGGGAAATGAATAATCTTTATGATGATATCAGTAACTCCATATGCTCAAAATTTGACGACAGCGTGATTGCATCGTGTTGAGTCTCATATATTTATGACAGACAGTAAAAAAAAAAAAAAACTCCCAAAACTTGTCTTTGTAAAATGATAGTGTTTCCAAACAAATGCACAAATACAGACAAAAATTTAAAAAAAAAAAAAGAAAAGAAAAATTTCCAAAAGAGCAAAGGCAAAAATGTTCATCTAAAATAAGACTAACATGGTTTGTAAAATACGCTGTAATGCTGATTTCATATGTGTAAACAATAACATCCAACGGAAACAAAGCACTGACCTAAAATACTGTAAGTTAACGATCACGACCAAATTAAATATGTAGATGACAAATAACAATCCATGCAACACATCAAAGGACTTTAAAATATTTCACTACCCTAAAAATGCAGGGGTCAATGTGTCACAGAGCTTCCATAGTATTGTCAAAGTATGTAAACAACCCAAGAATCATGAAGAGACCAAAACAAATGAATAAAAAATACATACGTGTATGGAGTAAAGATGCGGCAAAAAACTGCAATATGCATGGAGGTGCAACAGTAGGTATACAGTACATATCAGATCAACGTTTTAAAAAATTACCAGCACATTAAACTATATTGCCTCCTATTTGATATTTTCAGTGGCAATAATCAAAATAATACATTTCATCGTAACTTAAAATAATACTTTTACACGCATATTATACAATGTTGATTTCTTTGTATAATAAACACAATGATATTGTAAGCATTTCCTTTTTTCATAACTGTATACCTTCTTTTGCACACAATGTGGGGGATGAATCAGATAAAGATACAGATGAAAAAATACAAAGACAACAAAACACTGTATCTAAGAAAAAAAAATACAAAGAGAACAAAACACTGTATCTAAGAAAAACAAAAAAAAGCATAACACCATTACACTATGGAGACCACAACCACACATCACAATTTTTCTATCTTCCAAATGCAACCTTAAAGAAAGAGATGCCAAAGAAACAGACAGAAAAACAGTGCATAAGAAATAAGACCAGAGAACAAGGATTTCATGCAAGGTAAAAAGTCATCATACAAAGTAACTACAGTTGTACAAGAAATAAGTAAGCTCAAAATATTAGATTGAGAGTTATAAAACAATCTACAATCATCAAACATAAATGGGTAACGACATGATGAAATCAGGCGCTCATCAACGTGAGCTGACTGGAGAAATCACATGTTTTTCAACAATGAATGAATTTTTAACACAGTTTTCTTTTTTTTCTGCACCATTATCAAACCTTTCTATATCAATCTAAAAATGCATTTAAGAGATCAATTTACTGAAATGGATCAAGTAAAAGCCTAAAAAATTATAATTCAGTGGCTTGGCCTAACAAGGAATAATAAGGTTTTATAAAAGTGATCGGCCATTTTCTCAATAAATTCTGCAGCAGCACCAGATCACCCCCATTGTCTTTAATTGACATTATCCCAACTTCTACTTTAGGTAGTAAAACTATTTTTCACACACTGAAAGGGAAATGAATACTATTTATAATGATACCAATAACTGCATATGCTCAAAATTTGATGAGAGCTTGATTCCATCGTGTCACATTTCATATGACAAAGGACATGAGCAAGCCATAGGGTCTAAGATAACAGCAACAACAAGCTGCGGGAAAGAAAAAAACAATACGAACAATAAAGTAAACCAACAACAAAGTTCACACTACAAAGATGAGAAGAAACTTTAAAAATCATACAATATACATGTACATGCAGTGCATGCGTCATTCAGATGTCCACCCAATGTCACCAAATAAAATACAACTCCAAAATATGGGTTTCATGATCAATTAAAAGGTTTAAAAAAAAAAGGGGAATTAATCCATCAGCAATTTTTTTTTTGCTGAGATTTCACTATCTATGATTACAGAACATGCACAATTACTGCCAAGATACTGCACATAAAAAAAACAAGAAGTGGTCACACTGGAACAGCATGTAAATAAAAAAGTTAAACTGTCATTCATGCAGAATGAATTTATATGTTACAGCACAAATAATGTTCTTAGATAAGATTTATAGATGTATGACGTGTTACCAATGTAACACACACTTTGCTTTTTTTACATATAAGTGAATTAGAATCACTTCTTAACCGATTCATGAAGAGAAGTGTTGAATATTGACTTGTTCCTGGATAAATGTAGTACAATAGATAAAATGACAAAGGAAATGCACACGGCTCTGACTTTTTTTTTCTGCAATGTACGCTGCCATTTTAACAAGGCTAGCCTCATGCTACCTATTCTTTCACTGTCTTACAAAAAGATCTAAAAACAAATGAGAAAGCATCCAAAGCCCTCGTTTCATTGATACAAAAATATAGGGAGGTGACAGAGAAACACTACTTTCTCAAAACTGAATCTCATTCCTTAGTATCAGATGCACATAAAAGAAAAGAAAGAAAAAAAAAAAAACACACACACACACACAAAAGAAAAACATGACTGCAAAAATAAAATGGGACATTTACAAGGTAGATTCTGCAGCTGTGGTCTTCATTAAGCACAGCAGGTCATACAAAGAAATATAAAAACTGGATAAAATAATACGTGAAAGCACTGATTTCCATTTGTCTGGTTTCTTACATGAAGCCCAAAATATACACACAAAAAAAGAAAGAAAGATTTGGAATGTCTAATTAACAACAGAATCACATAGTTTTCTATAAATGACTTTAATGAAATGGCAACATGGTTTTCCTGGAACTCTATGACATTCCCCAAGGTCTTCATTTGAACCTCGAACAATCCCCTGTCATTGATGATATTATTTAAAAAATAGCATGGCTTTCCATAAAAATTCTGCAAACCCCTTAATGATGATCTCACTAAAAAGCGACAACATCATGAAATCTCAAGAAAAAAAGCCAGACTTTGACAGCATGGCTCTCCAAGACACCCCCAGAAATCACGGCCAATAGCTTTGATAATATTGTCAAAAAAGAATACAAGCCCCTTGAAATCTTTCAGCTTTAATCATACAATCAGCAATGGAAAATTATCCACTAGGAATATTGAAATCCTAAGAAATCTGTAGTCTTTGATATTATTCCAAAAGGATAACATGGTCTCTTATGAAACCTCAGCTTAGATCATCTTGGGATAAGGATAAAATGGTCTTCAGTGAATGCTCCTCTTGGTTTGATAATACAGCATACAAATGTATTTGTACTGTCATAATACGGTCATCTATGAAACCGTAAAAAAATTCCTCTCTTTCAACTTTTTATCAATAGGGATAGTCTTATATGAACTCCCAGAAATTATCGAGCTCTTATAATTATACATAATTATACATTCCAGCATAAAGGATAACATGGTCTTTCCATGAAACCTCAAAAAATCCCCTAACTTTGATTCTGTTATCCAAAAGAATGAACCCAGAAAGCCCCCAGTTTTGGTATTATTGAAAACGGATATGGTCTTTCAAACAGCCCTAGAAATCCCTTAGCTTTCATAATGTTAGCCACAAATTAAACATGATTTTTCAAGAAACTCCATGAAGTCACTTCACTTTGGACAAATCAACAAAAGAGCAAAGAGAATAAAATGATCTTCCATAAAAACCCATGGTAACCCTAATAATCAAAGTTAGCACACTCCTCAATCCTTGGTGACAGGCTCATAATTAACTGGTCAGGACTTTGTAATATATATTTGTATAATTTTTTTTCAGACTGTCCAACAACAAATCTGGACTCAGGTTAAAAACAAAATCAAAGTAGAAAAAAAAAGGGTTGTGAATACTCGTGTTGACCTTCCATAATGCCTCAGTCAGTGGTGGGTGATACTATTACTATACTCATAAAAACTTCACATTACGTATAGCTTGAGTCTCTGAGTTTGGAAGTCAGACTTTACTTATTAGGAAAGGCATATATTTTAAAGGTTCAAAATATAAATAATGAAATAAAACGGGACTAATATCTTGGACAGCTTAAAAAAAAAAGTTTGGAATCCAAACTTCACCATTTGGGACTTGCATTAAAAAATATCAGAGAAGTCAAAATGCCTGTACGTGTACAAAAATAAAATAAAAACAGGAATGTTACAACAAAATTACTACAAACCTCAGTTACATGCATATAGAACTGTCTATGCTGGAATTTTCGATGTTGACAACTTAGTGCCATCACAATAATCACTAAATTGGAATGGTCAGATTTGGGGGAAGGGGCAGCAAGAAAGGATATCATATCTTCACATTCCACAATGGGGAGTGTTTTTCGTCAGCCTAATAAAGGTATATTTATGTATTACCTTTGACAGACACAAAAGCTGTTGAACGAGCTTTGAAACGTAGGAAAAAGTTACTTTTTCTTCTGTTGATCTGAAATGTCTGTCTGTAAAAGTCTTGACAAACTTACTGTAATGAGAGGGAAAGATCTTCTTCCTATCACGAAGCTTTCAGAATTAATCCTAGAATAGGCCTATTTTTCCAGTGAATAAAAAAAAAAAAAAAAGCAACAACGAAAAAACACAAAGGTGATTTTTTCACTCTCTCATAAAGTCAGTTCATAAGGTTGTGAGACAAAAAAGGGAAATAATTTGGCTGGGGAAATATTTCCATTTGTTCAAAATTATCTTTCCGCATGTTTCAACAAATGTGTATCAAACAATTTGAAATGTCACTAAAAATGTGTAAAAAGTGCAAAAATTGTCAGCCTGAACAGCACAACAGCTGATATGTGTACAAAAAAGCTGATTGTTAATGAATAAATACAGAAAATTATTACTAAATGTCTTCATTGTGACACTGAATGAAATAGGACGAATTTTTTTTTTTTTTTTTAAATTTGACCACTTTCAGTAAATTTTGAATTCTTAAGATATCAGTATGCATTGATGAAACAAAGCAAAACTTGAGATCATGTAAAACAAATGTGTTGATTGTTCTTTTGTTGTGTTTGTTTGTTTTCAATAAAATTATATTACAATTTTTTTTTTTTTTTGGCTAGGAAAAATAATACTGCATTTAATATACTGCATTTCATGTATATGTATACCATATTTAAGGTATGTCATTATAAGCTGTGACTGCAGCAGATCTCAGTAAAGAAGATACAAAAATGAAACAACAACAATAATTCTGTTCTTCCTCTTGGCATTTCAAGAAAGTCACACCAGTCCCAAGACTACTATCAGGGATGTCAATTATTCTGTCCACATGAAAAAGTTGGAAAAGTTCCTGGCATATTCTTTAGCAACACGTAAAACTGAAGTACGTTAATGGCAAATAATACCAGATTAGGGGCCAACAAAGAAATTACTGACAACCAGAAAGTACCAAAGGTAGAATATTTGACATCTCTGCTACTATGTTTATGGAGTAAACAACATATCTATTAAATATATATGCAACATATGTTCCAAACATAAAAATGGACAAATAAAAAAAAAAAGAACAATTACAGAGAGGACAAGAAAAAATAGTCCAAAAACATGTTGAGGTAACTAAATATTGTATATCTTTCCCGAGTAAAGTTATTCTGCATATTAAAAATGGCTGGTGGTGGAAGATCTCCAGAGTTTAGTCTATGTTTGAAAATTTCTCCATAAACTCAATCAAAAAACACTTTGTCTACATAGATGATTTGCATGGGTTCTAACTGGAGAATGGGTACAGTGGTCTCCATCTAAAAACACGGTCACAGGGAGAGAAAAAAAGAGGGCTCTTATTCGGACGGGTTCTTAGGCGGACTGAAAAGTTACACAACCCCTCTGACCACAGATTGTTTTCATTTTCTGATTAATTGATTGTAACCGTCAATTACACATTTATCTATGCGAATAAGAAAAGCCTTCTTCCCTGTGTGTGTGTTGTAATTAAATCTCACAATTTCTGACCATTCCTAGAGTGTAATTACAGTAACAATGCCCAGAGTTTAAACGTAAGTGAGTTTCACAGAAAGGTATCACTGTTGAATGAAAACATGATTTTGGTATGTTACCCTACAGACAACCAGCAACTGACCAGCCAGGAGGCTAAACTTACCCCTCCTTATCCACAGCGCCAATCAAAAGTGCTGTCCTATGTGTTATGAAACAAAGAAATGCTTACACAAAAGTCCACAATGGGGCCTGATTTTATGCAGTCATACATCAACCATCACTTCCATTCCTTTGTCTTCCTGTTCTCTTCACTGTGTCCCCATTTTACTACACACCTAGCACTGTGCGTTTCTCTCAAGTGGGCAATATGATGTGAAATTACACCGTAAGTGCTCACGTGTCTTGGCCTAACACCAGGCTCTTAGGGGGATTTATTTACTTGAGAGCAGGTTTTTAGAGGGGTAAAATTATAGAGAAAAATTCTGTTTCCCAGCAGAGGTGGGCTCGGCTCGGCAGGTTCTTAGGCGGAGACCACTGTAGTAAATTATGAAGAAATCTTTCTCCTTAAGTTATTCTGCATATAAAGAATAGCCAACCTTGCTGAATCTGCACAGCTTTGTTGATATGTGAAAAAGTCGCAGTACCCTTATCAGAGAGTATTTCATCAATGTACATGATATCCATCACCTCATTCGACTCGATCACAATCTGCATAATTATACCTCAAAATCATGTAATTAAGTGTAGATCTAATGGTATCTGGGCATTCAGTATTATATGGTACACAAAATTTACATGGGAAAATAAAATGGTAAAATAATCAATTCTCATTTAGGAAAAAAAAAAAAAAAGAGAAGGGGGAGGAGAGAGAAGAAAGACAGAGAAATGGTCAAACAGATATCTCACAACTGGGTGAAATGAGTCAGATGACAAATTTTTCATGTACAGAGTTAGTGGCATCATCAGAAAGGGGAACTGGGTGGACTTTTAGCTTGGTGAAAAAACATCATTAGAGCTAGGACTGTTCTGTGCTGATAAGTCAAGTTCACTGACCTCTTGTGACCCCATGGTGAGTAAAGTCTGATCTCATCAACGACACCCACTTTGACAGCTGACTAATTTCTATCCAGCTGCGAATGTTGTTGAAGGCGCCAAAGATTCAAATTCCACAGAAAAGATGGGGAAAAATTACATGTACATGTTTTTCTGAAGTTCTACAACCTCCTGCTCTCACAGTGGGGCAGTTTAAACATCATCTCTTTTCTGATAAGTGTGAAAGAAAAACAATGATGTCTATAATTACAAACACCGAAAAACTCCAAGCAGACTAAAAGCATTTCATGAATGAGGGAAAAAAAAAAAAAAACAGTGAGGGAAGAAAAGAAAACTTTCTGCAAACTTTTTGAATCTCTGAACTTTCATCTCTACTTTTTCTTCTGACCATGGGCATACAATAAAAACTAAAACATCATTGGACCTAAAATTGACAGGACACACAGTAACATGTAAAAAGAAGAGAGGAAGAAGGAACACAGACAAAATGCAGAAACAAAAGCAAAAAAGACAGAAAGAGAGAGAGAAAAAAAAAAAAAAAGGCAACAATGTCGATTAGAATTTGCTAGGAAGTGGACATCCAGCCAGATCTTCAAGTTGTCAGCTTGTTTCAGTTAACATTCACAATCTCTATAAACCACATATAAATAAATGTTGACCAAATTAAAAAAAAATATTGTATACATGTAAGTACCAATATGAGTATGCCTGCATGCAACAATGAATCCCATAATAAATTCAAACGAAGTTTATATTCCTGACTAGTTTTGCTTTTAATTTTAATGCTGTGCATGATAAAACATAAAACAAAGAAAGTCAATATACCTATCTTCTTTTGCTCTTAACTTGCAATGCTATATCTGTAAAATCACGACAACCTTCTCTTTGCATTTAGCCACAAAACTAATGGCTATTAAAACAACAACGACAACAATAACAAAACAAATTATATATTTCTCTCTGTTTACGTGTTTGAATGTTTCAAAGGTCAAACTTGTACAAGATTTACTCACTTCATTCTGTCAGCCTTTTTTTCCTGCTCTGGAGTAGCTGAATAAAATGGGTCTGATGTCAAATGTTTATCTATGAAAGAGTCGGTTTATGAACAAATCACTTTACCAACAAACATTGCAAACAAATTTTACCTCGGCTTACGAACAATGATTTAGGTTATGAATAATCCCATGGAACATGTGCTCAGCTGTATTTTGTCGATGACAACAATACAACCGTCCCGGAACAGACTAAGTTCATAACCCAAGGGCCCACTGTACAGAGTTCATGGTGTCAGTCAAAAGAGAAATGAATATACTTTAATGAATTAAAAAAAATAATAAAAAATCTATTAATTTAACTAAGACATTTCTGAGCCAAGATATTCAATTCATGGCAACTCCTGGGATTTATGGTCACTGAAATCCAATTCTCTTAATCAAGCCTTCTTTGACATCCAAATCTTTGCCCTAGAGGTGGTGTATAAGGTTTCACAGAAAACTATTTTGCTCCCCCCCCCCCCCCTTTCCCCTTATACAAACCAAATTCTGATATGAAATTGGGAAAGAATAAAACATGATATATAAATATATCTATTATTAAAAAAAAAATTTAAAAATTCAGTGACGAAGGAAAAAAACTGGAAGGAAACTAGAAATCTGGAACCACTTTGCAAAATGATTTCCACAAAACAATTCAAAACACGAATATGAATGTTTCATTTGGCTTCCATCTGAGAACTTCACGTAAGCAAGATGACAGGTCAATGGTTCTCATTACACAGTACAACGTCATGAAATACAGTCCTCACTGACGGAACTTACAAGGCAACTGACTTGGTTACAAACTAAATTTGTTGCTCATCTACTGATAAATCAAATGAAAATACATGTATGTCAGGCTTTTGATGATCCATATTTGAAACTTTTCACCAATCACATATGAAGACTAGCTACATATATATTTAAAAATATATAATAATATTTATATATTTAATGTATGAACATACAAACATACATATATATATATATATTTCAGAAGAATATAGAAACAGTGAGCTACTAGTGATCATGGCACTCTGAAACATGTTTACAAATGAGTGTTGAGAAAAAAACAAAAACAAAAAAAAAGAATTATGCAAGTAGATTGTCAAGTTAACCATGACTAGTGATTTTCCTTCAATATCATCCAATAACTTTGGGGAGGGGGGGGGAGGGGGGGGAGGAGAGCCC
>JBCAUA010268144.1:0-35599 GCA_038406235.1 Peronia verruculata | reverse complement strand
TTTGTTTACTTGCTCTGCGCATGGCAGACAAATCTGGACAAATGAGGAGCTCTCAGACTTGTCACATCAGAGAAACAAAGCCACATGTGAGCGATGTTTCCTAGGTCATGTGATTTTGCTGAAAATACCTAATTCTCAAATTGTTGTCATAATTCATGTGCATAATTTCTCAGGCATGCTTGTAGTGACTTCCATTACACTTATACGTGTATGTGAACTCACATGCTGATGACATCTATTCACTACGGTCCTTTCAGCTTGTGGACAGCTAATGTCTACATCAAATGAGATCGAGTTACACACAATCAGATGGTGGCTTTTGATGTATTTCACTGCATATCTTGTTATTTTAATACCAGTCATTTCATATTTCATTTCGGCTAAAATACACCGTCAGTACTGTGTAAATATGTATGCGTTAATAAAATCAGGAAAAATAAGATTCCAGTAAGTGAGTAAGACAGAGCATAATGTGCTCACAAACTTAAAATTTTTGTGTTTTTTTGTACAGCTGAGGTTAGATAACCAGCACGACAGGAGGTTGAAAAGCTTAACAAAACCGTAGTCGCCCAGTAAGATGACACTAATCGACAAATTATCATAATTACTTAGTCGCAATCAATCAGCCTAGAAAATCTTCCCTGTAAGACAGGTGTCAATTTATCACAGCATAAATATATCTTGGATAAGGGAATCAAAATATAACAACTTACAATACCAATGTTAGCTCCAGACAACCACACTGAGCAACTATACACAGCAAAAAGAGGGAAACAACAAAACATCAGGTTTATTTCTTCATATTTTGCTTTATTTTTGGCAGTCAGTAGAATATTTCAAATTTTCTTTCTTTCCATTCCAATTTTCCAACTCACTATGGGTAAAGTCAATTAAATTCCTCTCATTGCCTGGATTTGCAAATCAATTTGGAGACATTTGAAATTCTCAGGTCTACCTCAGAGCTTACAGCACTCCCCAACAAAATTTCCAGAAGAATTCTCTGTTTTTCAGCTGATCATTCAAAAATGTTCAGGGATTAGGAAACAGTGTTCACCTCTAAGTGGTGCTTTCCTTTTCAGCTAAGGATGGGTGGGAACTGAAAGTGCTACCGGTCACAATGGTGAAATCTGAATGTCCATTTCATTCCAATTTTAGATGTAACAGGGAGTAAATCTGCCAGAAAATTTATTTATCTTGCCTTTTTCATGAAAACAAATAATCAAATGGCAATTTTAATTTTCATGTATTTGCTGGTTGAAATTTTAGAAGTGTCAGGGAGAAAATGGTAAAAAAGGAAGATTTTGGAGTGAACAATCTTTCATTTCAAAGTTTCAATGAACTGTCTGAGACATGATGACCAACTGTTCCAACATCATTTCACGGACAACAGATGCATTAGGAGAGTCTTGGCTCTCAACATCTAATGAAGTTTACTGATAACACAACAGGGTGAACAACCTGGGCTTTGTACTGCAGCCCAGACAAACATACTGAGGGACAGACAGGTGTAATAAATGTGATTCATCTGAAAACTTGGTTGAAAACACACTTTCACAACAACTTTATTTCTATCACCATTTCTTTCTCCCCTACTTTCAAACCTTCCTACATGAACCTTGTTGTATCAGTAGATGTTTTTCTTCAATGCCCTCCATTTTCTTTTTTTCCCTTTGTTACAACAGAGCGCCATTCTCACACAAGGCAAATATTAGATGTCTTGGTAGAGAATTAAAACAAATATTTCTTCTACAAACTGCCAATACTTTTTATCTGTTACAATTGCAAGTGTTGTAAATAGCTTCATAACATATAATCTGCAGCTTTTCACAAAGACAGTTCTCCATAAAAATATTAACATGAATAAACTGTCTCATAAAGCTTTAAATTTCAGTTCCTTGCCGCTAAATGTACTGCAATATTGTAAATCCTGTGTTTGTGTGGCCTGAGGTCAGTTATGGTTTGCTTAAATTTATTTTGCTGTTGTTTGACTATCATCTATGGAAAAAAAAAAAAAAAGTACTGTGTAATGGTTACTATTTGTAAAAAACTGAAACTTCTTGATATACTTTTTTATTTAACTTTAACTGCCACACAATATTTTTTTTAAAATCATGATTACATTTAATATTATTACACAGAATCAAATGTACAGGTTTTCATCTGTAAATATTACAACACCAAACATCTGACCATATTACAACACTTGACGTCTGGCCATTTAATTTCAAATGAACACATTCAATCACACCAGGTGCAAAAACCCATTCATTCATCTTTCCATCATCTCTGCTACATCTATACTATGTGCTGCGAAATCCGCGCCTCTATTTTTGGCTACTCAGCCTAAATTTTGCGAAATCCCGTTCTTGTATTCAAATTAGGTATTAATCACTCTCGCGAGATCAGAAAGTGATTCCCCTAGTTGCGGGAAAAATGGGGGCGCAGATTTCACAGCACATACGATAAATGTGAAAACTAGTTCACCACACATATACACAAATTCTCCTGTGGTTCTCTTCCCTCAGTGTCAAATTTCTTTCCAATCAAAAAAAAAAAAAAATTTAAAAAAAAAAAAAAAAAAGGAAACCTTATTAGGACTTGGTACTTCTTTTTCTCTTTCTCCTGCTTTCAAATATGGACATTTGGTGTGATCTATTCTATACAATCAACTTGCCCACAATTTCTGTTGATGATGGTCAATTACATGACAAACATAATAATGAGAATGATTTGAGATGTATGAAAAAATGTGTATAACAACAAATATGTTTATGTACAAATGAATATGATACTGTATGAATTAATGAATATGAAAATGTTTATCGTCAGAATCATAACGGGAAAGGCCCATATCATTTTAATTAGTTTTGAGAGAAGTCAATAAACTCATTTCACTGGAGTCCAAAGTGAGGTTGGGGTAAACTGCAAAAATCCAACTATTGCCTATATGGGATGACCTTTTTTTTTTTTTCTTCAAGCCATATGATCCACATGCATGGCAGTGCTAGCTGACTCAAAACCCACCAAAATGATTAAGGCCATTCTGCTGTGAAGATGATGATATTTTGCCCAAATATGATTCTATTTCATCACTGACAAATGGTACTGAAAGTCTTTGAAGATTTCACTGTGGACAGTTTTTGTCTCACTTATTCCTTTTCTCATTTCTGATATCACATGGCATTGGTATATTCTGAACTGTCTATTCAAAAACATGTGCAATACATGTGGTTGCCGCTCTACAACTGTTACATAAACACATAATTCTGTTTTGTTTTTTTTTTAGTATCTTTTTATAAAGTGAATTTGCTCTATTTATCAAATACTCATGGAAATGTTCACATACATTTCAGGCCTGTTCTTTTGCCCTTGCTTCAAGACATTTGTGCTGCGGTATTTTATGTTTTATATGCTTTGCAAGCAGATAAGCACCATTTCCCAGTGATGTTATGATTTTGATGGACCAAGTGAAAAATAATGTTGTGCTCAAATTTTTCAGTGACATTGACGTTTTATTCAGTTGTACAAAGTGTACAGACATAGGCGATCATACGAGTGGCAGTGATGGTGATACAAGTGACAGTGTGACTGATGAGTGCTGCTGTGCTGAGAATAACAGTTGATTGATTGTTTCAGGTCTGTAACACATCCAGATAGCCATCGTTTTCTTTATCGTTGTCCTTGTCACCGTCATAGAATTCATTGTTTGCCTCAATTCTGGGAATCATACAATAAAAGTCATCAGTACATCTGGTTTTCATCTCTTCATTTCAAATATATTATACTGGTGCAGTCCTTGAATGAGAGAGAATCAGCAAGCCATATAATGGCAGTAACAATCATAATCTTGAAAATGACAACAACAAAATAATATGAGATAAAAAACTTGAGAACATAAATACAGGACAAAACAAATGAACAAGACAGCAAATAAACAAAATACTTTTAAAAGAAAAAGAAAATGCTGAATTCCAACACTGTTAATATCATAAAATGCCAAACACTACTCTGTCCTTCAGGATATTTAAAAAAAATTTAAAAAAAGAAATGCAATAAACAACTACTGTTATTAACATAACAACATGCATAGAGCATCTGATATTCCTGAACATTCGATTTCTATCTAAATTACGGAAGCATGCATACAAAATGGAAATGGCGAGTTGTAAGAGTGACCTATGTGATGCAGCCATCCTATATATTAACAACAAAACAGCAGGGGTATAATTTTTAATGGAAAATTTATTGTAATGGTCATATATTAGCAACTTCTCCTATCATAAACCCTGGGGGATACACTGAAAACTATCTTGTTCTGTCAATGAATAGTGATAAAAACACCATATGCATGGGAACAGTAATGTCTGACATTAACCTTACCTTTTGTCCAGCTCTTCTATACCCCGCGGATCAGTGTCAGGCTCTTCTGTGTTTTCCAAACTGAGGAGATCTGATGGAATATCTTGCATCTGCACACTCGGGGCTGCCGTCAACATTTTCAAGTTGTCCAGGATACTCGCTTTGATATTGTCAAGATACTGTAAAGAATAAATATCGATAGTTTCAAAGAATGCCACAACAAAATAAATGAAGTAAAACAAATTGCAGGCAATCTATACTCAAAGATGTGAAATTACTTTCACAAAAATGTCAGGAAACTCTCTGTCTTTGAGTAACACTTCAACAGTTGTCAGGAGCATGTGCAAAATTTTATTCGAACTTCTGGATTCACTGCTATTGAGCTGGACTTGTATCGCATTGAAAATTATTATAAAACCACAATTACCTTGTGGACTCAGCAGTTGATTGGCCAAACAAAGAAACGTTGCAAAGACCAAAAAAGTTGGAATTTCTACTAAAATCAGAAGTTTGACATCCCTGTAAATTATACCACTGACCAAGAATTAAAACTAAAAATTCTACAATAGTGTCCTTACCTGTCTTGTGTTCTGATTCTCCTGTTTGGTGAAAATGTCTGGGTGAAGTGTAAAATCTGGCCCAAAATACTCCAGATACTCTAAGGAAGAGAAAGAGTTAAATAACCATTCAAACACCATTGTACAATGGAGAAATATTATACAAGAACAAAAAAAAAAAAAAAACCAAAACAAACAAACAAACAAGTTAAAATGTGGTTTTAAGTGCTGATAATGACTTCCATGTTTAAAAAAAGATTATGACTACAAAATAAAACTAAAACTTGAAGATGCTGACCTAATGACATAAATTTACTTTCAATTTTACAGACTCCCACAGATCCTAGCTTTTCATAAACAAAATGAATAACAGAATTAAATAACCAACTAATAATCAAAATTAACGTTCCAGAAATTTACCATGCTGAATTGAATATAAAATCCACAACACCGCTTCTTTGAAAGATCAAGTGATGAAATGACAGGTATTTAATATGCTCACAGCCTTACAAACAAAGTGAGGCAAAAAGAAAGAAAAAAGAAACCTACCATTGTAAGGGATTTCATTGCTGACTTGCTCCTCCAAGAGGACAGCTGTTTCATATGTCCAGCACCTGGCCACATTCCTCTTGGTGTAGCCTCCTCCACCCAGCACTAGGAGTGGCAGATTGAAGGATTTAACATATTCCACACATTCACTGCAAAATCATATAAATGACATGATTAACATATTTACAAGAAAGCAAAAACTAAATTGCAAATCACTACAATTTAAAATAGAGGCCTACTAAGAAAGGATTGAAGATGTTACTTTTTAGTTAAAATTTTATATTATACTGACAGGGTCAATTGTAAAACAGATACTTTGAACTAAATGTGACGAAAAGCAATATCTTCATCTCTGTTTATTTTAATTTTTCAGCCTGAAAAAAAACTCATCAAACCAAGGGCTGCTGAGAGGAGATAAAAAAATTAATTTCTTTCATTGCAATTAGCCTTACACAGTTCAGCTCAATTGAAATTTTCTTTCTCTCTAATAAGAGGTTCAGCTATCCTGAGGGCATGAGAGACCATACTAGCATACTGAAGGCCTCTATGAGAGATGCTATGAGATCCTGTGCTAACACATAAAAAAAGGACGGGATTGGTATTTGAGATGCAACACAATGAAATCAGGCTCTCATCAATTTTTTAGTATATATGGAGTTATTGATATCACTGGTGAGATTATTCATTTCCCTTTCTTTGTGTGAAAAACATTTTGTTCTGCCTCATGCTGAGTCAAGATATTGGGAATTCAAGACAATTGGGGAGGCCCGTTTCTGCAGTTGGATTTAGAAAGAAAATGGTCAACCACTTCTGTTAGTCCCTATTTGGCCATGCCACTAAATTATAAATTTTGGGCTTTTACATAATCTATTTCAACAAATCGAACTCTGAAATGCATTTCTAGATTGATATGGAAGGGAAGAAAACAAATTGCATTAAAAATTCATTAACTATTGAAAAACACATGATTTCTCTGGTTGTCTCAGTTTGACAAGCGCCTGAATTCATCTTGTGGTGTCTTATTTGTTTATATTCTGCAAACTGAGTGACATGCCCTTACCCATGTCCCTTGATGCTCAGATTAAAGCAGCCAAGTCTGTCACTGCCCAGGGAATCTGCACCACACTGAAAATATAGATTTTATCTAACACCTGAATGTCCATCACTTATGGGACATATCTAATAATGAAGTTACAACGGATACATATATGAGCACAGATTTTCACTTGATAAACTGACCACAAAGTGTAGAAGTAGAGAAAGCCAGAGATGGCTGAGTGGTTTTCATTCATCCATTTTTTTTTTTTTCTTTCAATCAGTGCTTGGAATAATAAACCAAAGGCTTTTCTGAACTGGACTGCAAAAGTGAAAATAAAATATTATGTAGAGAATTAGGGTAATGATTAATATTCCAACTATGAAACTGGGCCTGGCTTTTGCACTGCTGTATTGAAATTTGCTTGAAAGCTGATAACAGTAATTCCATTCCCTTTATAGTTCTGTTTTTTTAAATAAGCAGAAATTCCCATTTGGTTATCAGTAATTTCAAACCATGAATTCTAACCTGCAAAACTACGGCTGTTGGTCTGTAAAATTCCATGACACTGCTGATAATGGGTTTGAACACATGCATATAACCTGCGAATAGATGAAAAATCAAAATAAAATTGGAGAAGACAGCTATTAGTTTCCTTAGATATTCAATTACTAAATTTTCTAAAATAACTGGTGAAATCATCCAATGAAAGATTGTTCTATTTCAACTCATAAAAAGTCATAAAGCATTCAGTCTGAAACTGTATCATTTCTAGATATCGCAATAAACCATTTTTTCAGTTATATTATTTCCCCTTGCAACTCCCATACAATAAACAAATTTGGCAAACTTGTTTCATGAGCAGATTTTTGTAGATCCTCCAGTCTCATCAGAATCATTAAACCTTCCGCTAAAATGTTTAAAATGAAGCAAATTAAACACATACTAGCTGTTAGCGAGTACTGAGAACTGAAATGCAAGAAAATGTGGGAAATGTAAGATATGAGACGCAACACTACGAAATAACAGGCGCTCATCAAACTGAGGCAACAGGAGAAATTACATTTCTTTCAACAAAGAACTTATTTTTAAATCATTTTTTTGTCTTCACAGAATCCTTTATCAGGTTAAAAATGCATTTCAGAGTTAAATTTGCCAAACTGAGTAAAAGCCCAAAAACCGTAATTAACTGGCATGACCTAACAAGGATTAATAAGCTAAACAAAAGCGATCGGCCCTTTTCTCACTACATTCAGCTGCAGCAGCATGTCACCCCCATCATCTTTAATTGCCAATACCTCAACTTCTACCTTTGACAGAATAAAAATTTTTTGCACACAGAACGGGAAATGATAAGCTTTACAATGATACCAATAACTTCATAAGCTCAAAATTTGATGACAGCCTGATTTCTTCATGTTGTATCTCATATGTATGCAGTGTTGCCAACTTCATACCAAGGAGATTCCCCTGCAAAAACTTGTTTTGCAGTATCCAATCAAAAATGTATGCACAAAGCAGTTACTTACACATATTGTCAAATGCACAATATTACTAAATAATGTAAAATTCAGGAAAATGTGCAGAAAAATTAGCACTCACTATTTACAATTAATTCCTTGACCTATTCGATGATTCCTCCCCCCCCCTTTCAGACATCCAATGTTTCTTTAAAAAAAAAAAAAAAATGGTTTTGATGTAAAGATAATGAGAGCAGGGTTGGATAGGAGGTGAGAAATCAGTGATAGTTCTTGTCTCTGTGTGGCATTAGACGTATCACACATCATAAGGTTGTGGCATTAGGTTCCATAGACATGCTGGCCAGCCTTCGCTCTTTGAAATCAGAACCTGCTAGTCAGGCAGACACTCTACCATTATTACTACATAAAATTCTCCAGCTCCTTTTTTTTTTTTTTTGTCACACTGGAGTGAGAAAATCTAGCAAGGAGGCTGGCACTACCTGAGGCCTAGTCAATACTCTTGGCATTTGATCTAGGCAGGTACTGAAGTAGATCCAGATCTAGATATGGGATGAGACACTCATTTGGGAATAGCGTCAAATGCATAATATCGGCAAAAGTATTGCAAAACTCTGTTGCTCGTGATGGCGAGCGCATTGTTAAGCCCAATAAAAAGTATAGATCTAGCTACGATCGGGATTTCACACCCACAGTTAGGAAAAATCTCATAGTTTTCCTACTTCAGTGTTTTTCTTTATTATTATTATGATGATTATTTAATAAACGAGAAATATGGGATTTTATGCATGTTCCTGGGAGGCCGAGATTTCACTTGAAATCTTGGAATATCCCAGTTGGCAACCCTGTATAATGTGATGATAACTCTGAGAACTTACTTGCGTCATCTATGCCTGTAAGGAGAGGGACATTGACAGAGTAGTATCGTCCACTTTCTGCGCCTACTTCGTACATATCACCTTAGGAAGAATAAATCAATATATCACTTTGTAAACAGAGGTCTTCCAGCATTCATATCAACAACAGTACAACTGCTTTGTGAGACAATATCCATCCTGGTCTCTCACACTATTCTGCTTATCATATGACTTTACTTCCCATGATATACTTGACAAGTGATCCAAACTGCAAAACCTAAAGTAAACATTATGACAAACATGTAAAAGTTAATGTGTATTTTATACAATTTTTTTAAAAAGGTGAAGAAAGTCTGTTACTATTATAAATAAGTTTGTTTCTGCCCTCCTTTTCATTTGAAAAGTAATATGCATTGAAATAAACACTTTGAAACTTTTTTTTTTTTCCCTAAAAAAAAAAAAAAAAGAAAAATATATATATACACAAGAGAAAACATCTAAAAATTAATGACAACGTGATTAATGTTGAGCTTTTCCATTTTATATCACAAAGCAAACAAGAAAGTTATTTTCGTGCCATCATATCTGAATGTTCCATAAGCTAGATAAATGCATGTTGAAATTCAATTTAAAAGACAATCTCTCCCAATCAGCTGGATAAAAACAAAACTAACATGCAAACTATAAGATAATTTTTTTTTGCACTATGCACTGTCCTTTCCAGCTACTCTCTTTCTCCCCCAAAAATTACTCTTTGACTAAACCTCATTATAACTATATTGCAAAGAAAAATTGCAGGCCAAAAGCAATTCGGCTAGGGGATTTTAACCATTACTGTTATTGCTATTTCCACATGTAGAAAATGAATGAAAAATGAAAATTCACTCCACGGGTCAGACTTACCTGTGCCAGGGAAAAAATACTGGCCATACTTGTGAAATGAGACACTCATGACTCGATCTGTCAGGTAAAAGGCCTCTTGTACTCCATCACCATGGTGTATATCAATGTCAATGTACAGAACACGAGGATGATATCTGCAAGCATAGTAATACAATTTGTCAACAATAAATATGTATCCTAGTTAATATCTCACAGCTGCAGAGCATAAAACATGTTCCATTTAAGTTCCAAACAAGTGCGTCAGCTCCTATATTGGCAACGGTTGACATGTATCATATCTATTCAACTGACTCCAAATATAAACTTTCATGTTTTAGCAAAATGCACATAAAAAAACAGACAAACAAGCCACAACTTTACACAATAAACTTGTTACACCTTGACCAATTTTTCAATTCATCTAATTACAGAATCTTAAAACAGACAAACTTTTAAAAACTACAACCTTCTCTTCAACAAGGTACAACACAAATAAACACATATCAAAATTAATGAAACAAAAACAACTTACTTGAGTAACTCTAGAATGGCAATCACTATATCATTGACGTAGCAGAAACCTGAGGCCTATGAAAGTGGAAAAAAGCAATTTGAACTCTTGATTCAGTAAAGGAAAATATGGATTCAAAAACTGTGTCATAATTTCAATGCAAGTTAAAAGTGATTGTTGGAAGAATCTCACAAGGAAACATATTTCACAGTATTCAGCAAATCATTGGGCAATATTTATGAAAATTACACAGCCAGAAGTTACATATGACACTCCTGTCCAGTTCTACTTCATTTCAAAAAAGATATATTCTTGAAGGCAACTCAGAGCCTTTGCAATGTATATTTCTACATAAAACTGAAATAAACATTCATGTGTCTACATTTAATATGATTACAAAACTACAGAAATTAATGGCAACTCAAAGCAGAAGTGAAAAACATACTTATAAGGAAGTGTTTTCTCAAAAGCAATACAAATAACCATCTGTTTCACTTTATAATAGTAATAACCGATCATTTTGCAATAAAAAATGTACATACTTCATATTTCTTTGCATGATGTAGACCTCCAGACCAATTTATGGCAATATCACATTGCTGAAATAAAAGAGTACAACCAATTTATTATTTTATTTACTATATTGGAAACTCAAAAGTCATCACAATTTCCACCTTCTGAGGAAAGAGAAGAGTTGGCAATGTGCACTCAGGAAAGGTAACATTATCTTCATGAAATTCTAATATTTTGGCACACAGTGATTTGCTTGAATTAATTTTGCCACCAGTGTAATAGCAGGTAAATAAATTTTGATATAATAAAACAAATTCTTATCAATATTATTTGATTTGCAGATTTTGACTCACTTTGCAGGAAAGGAAGCATAATTATTTGTTCTCTACTTACATTATTATTCAGTTTGACAGCACCTTCAAGAGAAGCACCCGTGTACATTTTACAGAAGTCAAACATTCCATCGAACACAGGGCTGAAAAATAAATATTTTCATGACAATTACTTGTGGTAATATGCATTCTGAACCCAGAATACCTCATTTAATTATACCCAATTCTAATTTAAAAAAAAAAAAAAAAACTACTGTGGGAGTGCCACATTTCCTATTTTTGTAAACAAGTTAATCCTCAGTTAATCCTGACAGGCAACCACTCAAGTCAGTTTGAGTACTTTTTTTTCACTGGAGAGTAAAAACTGATGTCAAATTATGAAGGTTTAAAATTGATCTTTGCAGGTTTTTCCAGCATTTTTATTGGTCAGTTTGACTCAAGATGGTGTCACAGTACATATTTTCATCTTAAAAGGGGGGAAAAAAATAACTGAAATTCCCAAATTTTCAATTTCCGCGAAATGCTTGCGACATGCATGAAATGAAAAGTTACTGAATCTGATGTGGAATCTTGCTCATCAAAGAAAAATTATGATCAACGGACTCACATCAAAGGACAATAAATACTGACAAATTTTGAATATATGTACTAATGTAGAATGAATTTTTGTCCATGTGTTTCCAAAACTCCAATATTCAAAAGTTGTCAAAATCATCATCCAAAATGATAAAACAAAATGATATATATACTGAAGACAACCACACATTGCCTGCTATTGAGAACAGTAATAGTCTTATCAATATTTCTACCAGCAAGATCATCTTATAGTTTAAACAGTGCCCACATAAACACTCACCAGTCTTCCCCAACATTGAAAACAGAAAGAATTTTGGTGTAGTTTTGTACATTCTGGGGTGTCACAGTACTTAAAAAATTGATGTACTCATCAGAATGAAAACGACACATATCCCTTTCTGTCGCTTGGTAAGGACGATACAACTGAAAAGAAAAAAGAAATCAAACAATGATAAGAAACAAAATTAGCTTTATAACCCTTGATATATAGGAATCTGTCTAAACAAAATTTCCATAGAATATTTCTCTTTAATTAACTCTCTTGCAACATTAATTATTAATCAATCAACAACAAATTTTGCAGCAGAGTACAATAATGATTATTTATTTAAAAACTAAACCGAAGAACCCAAAATTCATTATACCTTCATTCTTTTATGTAGACCATATCGCAAAACAAGGCTGTGAGTAAGTGAAATTCTGTGTGGCTTCATCGGATGACCAGGACCTAAATTATCAATGGAATCAAAAATGGCATAAATTCACAAAAAAAGCATACATGCACAGAAAGTTTTTATTCAGTTGTATTTATTATTCATGGAAAATTAACTCATGTTAATGGAGCTCTCCATTATTTCTATAATGAAATTTTTTTTGTTTTCCTTGGTCATACAAGTTGATCGTGTTAAGCTAATGCCGCATTGACAGCGACTGATAGTTATTAAAGTGAAACAGCAATATGAATGTGGAATGCATAGGATATGAAAATAGTTGGATGGTGAAACTATTGTATCTCCTTATTCCAGGAAAGTAACATCCAGGCAAAGAAGACTCTCAATCTTCAAGTTAAATAGTCCCCTGCTATTTAATAAGGAAATTGAAGGAATGGATGGTGAGTGTTGGTAAAAAATAAGTTTCATGATGAGACAATGTGCCTAAATGGTATGCAAACTTGTAGAAGCTTATGTATATGGATGACAAAGTTCAAAGAGTGCCCGCTCAGCGTAAAGAGCTGTGCAACACCAGTCACTGCATGGCAAGGCTGGTAGGCAGGAAGTATTTATATCTAGCGTTGAATTTTATCTCATAATGACAACTGCGAGAGAATCGAAAAAAAGCAAAGACGTGTTTTTCACCAAATTGTAAAAGATTGTGATTATGTCAATTAAACTCTTTTCTATTCTGTCTGAAACATCCCTAAAATGGTAAAAGTGTGCAACTTTGCACCCTGCATAGTTTTAATCAATTTCTAAATGACATGTGTCTATGCAGTATTACATGTATTAATGTCAGTAATATTTTTAGGTTATTAATCTATCACTATAATTACATAAGAGCACGTTTGACCTCCCTTGCGGGGGCCCGGGATTTATGAGTAGGTTCTCTGCTCCCACCTGCAAGTGGTGTAAGCCCGCTATCTATGGGGTGTCTCCCATGGAGTGTCATCCTCGACATTCCAGGGGACACATCCCTTCTCTCTCTCCTTGCTCCTGTCTTCTGTCCCACTTTTTTCCTTTCTTCTTTTTGACGTGTCAACGTATTACCGTGTTTGGCACAGTATAGCTGTAATCGTGCTGTGTCATTAAACCCCAACAAACAAACAAGAACATTACATCAACTAATTCATTTTTTTCAACAATCTGATTTTCAAGGTGAGGAAATAAAGCATTACCATTGATTAGCAATTAATCTAACTCCAGTCATTGTTTTCTAACTCAAAACTAATAATGGTGGCAATTCTGCATTGAAAAAAAAAAAGGCAGATTTTACATACACAGCGATGAAATTTGTCAACGGGCAATCCCAAATGTGACAGACTGACATTTCAGACGATTTTTTGTCTTTTATCCACTCATATCTTTGACATCAATCATGATGTAGGATAAAAATTTGCTGTGATGAAGTATCTGATATAGACCTGTAATCCAGTACAATTTGATAGAATTCAATTGAATAGGTGTGGCATTGTGGGTCCAAAAAGATTGTGTGATAGATTGACATTGTGTCAACTTGATCTTTTAGTTTAGGTACCTGACAACTGAGCCCAATTGCTCTGAAGTTTAAAGAGTTAAGTTCTTTAACTCTCAATATGAGACAGATGGGTAGCTGGACTACATATATGGCGGAAAACACTCCAACTGTTCAAATTTCCTTTTTCAGGCCCAAATTAGTAAATTTTCAAAATGACCCAATGTTGCTCTATTTCATATCATTTTAGCTTAGCATTTGGGGATTTCAATAAGTTTCAGGAGCAGGAGGCCATGCTCGCTACATTGAAGAAAAACAGGTTTGAAATAGGTTACCTCCTTGGTCGGAAAAAAATATAATTTTTGACTGAGAAAGCTCTTGTGTTCATTTCTATGCACAGTTAAAAAGTATTCCACAACATATTAATGACATAATACTTCATTTTTCATTGGTTTGTACGCTCATACAGGCTTATTTTATACACACATGTTCGAAGAGGGTAAATTCGTAATCAAGTTTCGACCCAAAAAAAAACACAAGTTAATATTTAATCAGAAAAAAGACAAAATGTGTGTGTATATACCATTCAATGCGCAACTTAATTCAGTATTTGTTGTGTTAACTCATTATTCAACTTAGTAATATTTGCTTCAAAGATACCATAATTACAGTGGGTGATATAGGAATTTCATTTTGCCAGTATTTAGGATTTAGGGCTGTTCTGACATAAAACAATAAGCTTTTTAAAGTCTTAAAGTAGATCTAGTGATCAAATCACATGCTAACTGAAATCTCATTCATTTAATCTAGATATCTAGATCTACATGATCGAGAAACTGCTTTTGACAACTATTCAGTGTCTTTTATTTTAAGTTTTTAAAAAATTATCGTCAGTGCTGCAAAGTCCGCGCCTCCGGTTTTCCCGATTCTAGGCAAATCTCGAGAGAATGATTAATACCTCATTTGAATACAGGAACAGGATTTCGCGAGATTTAGGCAGAGTAGCTAAAAATAGGGCGCGGACTTCGCAGCACTGCATAAGCATTTGTAAGCTGGTCTAATTTCATTACTTTCACCATTGTCCAAAATACTGCTGTGATCAGAACCGGCAGGTTAACTCTAAATCTACAATCTAGACCTAGATCTAGATCTAGTCTAGAGTCTAGTAATGTAATAACTGGCTCCCCGGACCGTCGTCATTATTGCCGTAGGCACTGAAATTTCCTGGTTCCAGAAACAGGAGAGCCACAGAAAGCAAAAGAACATTCAAAGATATCTTCATTTTATTAAATATAGTAGGCTTAAACAACATGCTGAACAAACAAACAGCAAACAGAATGCTGTTCAAAAAGTCTGGTGATAAGATAATAAGGAATGAACAACGGTCTTCCAATCGAAAAAGAAAAAATCTATCGAAAATAGGTGTGAGTCTTTCAGGTGATATAGTTTAGTAATTTTACGTTTCGTTTCACTTTAACAAAAAGCAATATACACTACCATAATGGAAATTTCCCACTTCGGGATCATAAAAATATGCAACCGTCTTCATGATGATGACTGTTCTGTGAGTAAATGATGTCCACTTCTTTCAATTGAAGCAGTAGCCTGCTCTCAGTTATCCATCTTGTATCGTCGTTTTGAGCAGTGAATAACTCTTGTCCTCATTCATTTGCCATCAGTTTCATAAATGTCAATTTGCATAATGTAAAGGATCGAAAGGCTCTACTTCCTTCTATTTATTTTCTAAAAATGTATCCTTTCAGTTAAAATATAATTTTATGCCACAGTTGCATCAGCTGTTTACAGAATAGGAATATTTATGCCTACTCCAAATCTTTACCTATTTAACCATAATTTGTTTATATTATCAGGCAAAGGCTTATTATAAAATATGGAATGCAAACTTTCATAAAGTTGCCGGAAAGCACTGGGAAATGAAAATGGGAAAAGATTGCGTCCCTGGTGATGAGGACAAAATTCGATTGGTTCCAGAAAATTTGTTGTTAGAAATCTTCCGATATCTTTCTGTTAAGGACAGATGCATCGCTGGAAGGTATGACAGAATGAATGGTGATTTCAATTCAAGCAAGCTTGTAGAATTGATGGTAACTCTAGATCTAGATCTAGAATCTAGATCTAGATCTATCAAGAATCTAGATCTAGATCTAGACTAGATAGTCTAAATAATGGTTAACTTTTAATCTTTCAAGTTTCATTAGCGATTAGCACTTAAAACATTTCTGGGCACTACCGTTGAGTCGTGGTCCCGAGCAATCGATACCCCATTGAGCAGCCCCAAAGTAAACATGGATATTTTTCAACGCTATTAGAATGTATTCCGTATACAAAATAATAATAATATTAATTTCACGGTTATAGATCTATCAATACTGTTTCCACTGACAAGTGGATAATATCGATTACGGTCTTCCAATTATCTATGGATGTGATTACGATTTCAGCGCATACTTTTTTTTTTTTCCTACTTCATACCATTGTACGAAGCTCTTTCTTGTGGCCGGGAGAAGTGGGGTGGAGGGCAGGGTCTTCCCTGTTTGATCGGACACAGGCAAAGAAGGCATTATGTCATTTTGACTTCTTCTTGCCATATCTTGAGCCCCATTGGCATTGATGGTTATTGTTTGACTTGGACAATCTTGGACGTCCTACAAATATATAATAAATTTACAAATAAAGTACTCCTACATCTCACCTTTTTTCTCATTTGTTCTCCTGTTTAAACACCTTTTTGTTGTTGTTGTTGCTGTAAAGTATGTATGCCATAACTAGAAACCTAAACATAAACTACCCCAAAGAGGTTACAGAGCAAGTGAGTGATAAATTTTTTTATTTAAAGACATTCTGGCATTACTTTACTGCTAGATTTCTGGCATTACGATACTGCTACATTTACACCACGTTTTATATACATGTTTACAGCAGCAACTAATCGACATCACTTTGTCCTTGCAAATAAACATATATCCATGCTGTAATGAATAAAATTGAATGCAGTATTCCTCGGGACCACGACAGCGGTAGTGCCCATTTCTGAGCGGAATTTTCGGTTAAATTGATCTTTTTTTCCCACGAACAGAGTCTATTGGACTTTCAGCTAATCATCATCGGTTGGTACAAAACAAATCAGTCTTGCATTTCATTAGTAGATCTAGAGTCTGGCTCAGCTGGCTCTGGATCTCTAGATCTAGATCTAGATTGATTTTTGCATGAATTATGATGCTGGCAGTATGGCTTTTGGTAAAGAGGCGGTGCTGCATCTTACAAAAAATACTTACATAGATCTTATTTGCACATCTGCTCAAATGGACCAGTTGATATTTAAGTGGTCAAGGACATGTGTCTGTTCAAGGAGGTAGATATATATAGATCTATATATTATATATATTTTACAGCAGCACTGCGAATAGCAATGGTGTGGAGCTCCAATTCGCAGTAATAAGCAAAGTGAAGTCACTCCTTATTTGCAGTGTAGTACTGCATTTTCCATAACTTTGCAGTCATAAAAGTCTTAGATTTATTATCCCAGAAATTGTATCATACAATAAATTAAAAACAAAAATAATAACAATGAATAATTTTTAAAAGTGATTAATCCCCGATTGGGGCTAAAATCAGCAATTTTGTTTTCTGCATTGACTGTAGTACTAGTTTCCTAGAGCATTCTGAAGAGATACCTCGTAGAACTTCATAATAAGTCAATAATCAGTATTGATGCTCATTCAATTAAAATGTGGATCATTGATACAGACAAAACAACAACAACAACAAAGTCACCAACAAGCGGCATCATTAGAGCCTTTAGTATTATGATGCATCTACTTAAATTTTCTCAGCACATAGTGTTCTCCTTGGCCAAATGCTAAGAAACCATCTTGACGATCTTTTGACTACCCTGGCAGTAGGAGGTTCGAATCTTGAAATAGCCCTTTTTTTTTTTTTAACATTTTTATATCAGATTTAGATCTATATATTTAGTGTATTTGATCTCTCTTTTGCTACATTTCTGTACATGTTTTAGGAGATAGTTCAAGATGTTTTCAACCTACTCAATCCAGAATGCAAATCTAGATCTAGTGCGTTACTGTTAGCCGAGAATGGAACACAGATCTCCAACCCATGGTAGTTTTCTTTTTTTTTTTTTTCTATTCCTTGATGATATGTGGGATAGTGTACTTTTAGATGCAATCTTTCTAATTTTTGTCTTGTTTCTTTCTTTTTTTTTTTTTTGAGAATGTAAATCTAGTTGAAGGAGATGTGGAATGGAAAGATCTCAGATTTAGATTTAGATCGTATGAGTCAGGCCTTTGTTCTGTAGACCTCATGATCAGATTCTAAATCTTATCGCAATTAGGCATATGAAAATAGATATTGTCACATGACTGCAATGGATATAGAGTCAAGGATTGATTTAAGTTCATCTTGCTAATAATGACAACAAATGCTACTTCGTAGGTTTCATACTTAAATCAAGACAGCTGCAAGTAGGAAATACGTAGTACTGCGAACATGTATTTCCTATTTGCAGTACTACTGCGAAGAGGCGAGGGGACGCCTATATTTAATGTGATAAAGAACAAGTAACTAGATCTAGACAACAAAGTGAGTACCAAATTACTAAGTGTTACATTTCAGAGAGTTTTTTATAGAGTAGCACAAGATCAAGATGTTAAATATTTAATTTGAGCCCGCATCTGAATCCATTTTAAATCTGCATCAGATTTTGCACACTTAACAACAGTACAAAAGATATTTTTTAACAATATAAAAATAAGTTGCAACTCAATGAAATCAGGTTCTTGTCAAATTTTTAGCATATGGAGCTAATGACATCACTGTACAGGCTTTTCATTTCCCTTTCAGTATGTCAAAAAAATGATTGTGTCACCTAAAATAGAAGCTGAGATATCGGGACTTAAAGATGATGTGGCAACCTGTTGCTGCAGCTGAATGTAGTGACAAAATGGCCGACCACTTTTGTAAATCCTTGCCAGGCCATGCCATTAAATTACAATTTTAGGGCTTTAGTTCAATCTACTTCAATGAACTGAACTCTGAAATGTATTTTTAGATTGATATAGAAGGGTGTAGTGAAGAAAAAAAAATGTGTTAGAAATACATTCGCTGCTGAAAAACGTGATTTCTCCAGCCAGCTCGGTTTGATGGGCACCTAATTTCATCGTGTCGCATCCCACATGTGAATTCAATAAAACAAGCTCTTATTTTCATTGCTGCTGCCAAGTACTTTATGAATGGCAAAAATTTAGTGCTTCAATTTAAAATGTATCTGTAGAACTTTTCAAAAACCTATTAAATTTATATATTATTTCAAAGAGGTTATTTCTATGGGACTGAGTGCTTATTGTTTGAAGATAATGATATTGAACAGTATGAAATTCATGGAAATTTTGATATTTAGATTTTGATTGAAACACTGTCTAACTCTGATGCATATGCCTCTCACTGCATTGCATTCCTCTTGCACTCTGGCTGAGCCCTTATATATATAGACAACAGCCCATTTTGAACTCTCTCGAACTTAAGCATGCTCACTACAACAATCGCCACACATAAAACCGTGATATATTGTGCATACATGACGTACTTTACACACACGCTTGCATGGGCCCAGTATGCACAATCATGATCCATTACAGTGACCCAGTTTCACTCTTTCTATTTGATAATTGGATGAAGCAACCTTCAGCTAACTTCATTGGTTTCTCATTTAGGCTAGAACTGAAAAAGGTTAAATATTTTTGCTTTATTCAGATTTGCCAAAAAAAAAAAAAAAATCAACGTATTTCTTTTTTTTTTTTTTTTCACAGGGTTTGCAGACAGTGGCGGCGGATAGTGAAAGATAACTCTCTCTGGCGCCATGTTAATCTACTTGATTATAGGCTTGACCTCCCTAAAATGTGGAAAGTCTTGCGAGCACACTTTTCTCCTTGTTTATTGACTATGAGAATAAGGGGATTTGCTCATCTAGGTAATTACAGTAAATTTCAAAGGTTTGTTATATTGTGAAAAAAATTCCTCAGTCACATCCATCTAATAGCATGCTGTTTAAAGACATGAGCCAACATTCTGGTCACTATATTCTTAAAGAGAAGATCAGCTTAAGAACACAGACAGCAGATTAAGGGACACAGTCATGATGTAGGTTAAATTCAGAGGAAAATGACATCAAATAAAGAGAGAAAGAATGTGTAGGGAATTAAAGATGGAGCACCTATCATTCTTTATTAGTGAGCAAACTTCAAATAATATACTGGATAACTACTTTTTGTTAACACTGAGGGGTGGTATGCTTGATCAGTACTGGAAAAGACAAAGGTAAAGATGTTGGGTTTGCACAAATGGAATGCTGTAGTCATCTCATTTTTTTTTTTATGAGTAGATAATGCTTTTTTTCCTTCATGCACTCAGGCAATATATGGTAGGGAAAGATCATTGTGCCACACAATTCAAGTAAGTTTATCCCTTGCATTCAAGGATTGGGTTCCTCTCAGTCTGCTCACTTACACCGTCCTTTAAATAATCTGCATATAATGTTTATTTTTGCCCAGGCTATTTGCAATTTGACGCAGACTACAGTTTTATTTACATTTTCATACATTGAAACTACATTATACATTTTCAGGGTCATATCAGTTATATTCACTTAGAAAAAGGAGATGATGTGGAAATGTGTCTCCTTGGGAGCATGAACTTATAATCTTATTTATATAACATTTAGTGTATTTTTAATTCAACGAAATATTAGGCTACTAAAAACTTTGTATACGTGTGTGGGGAATTGAAGTTTTTGTTGTTGTAATTTTCAAACAATCTCCAGTACAATTTATCAACTCTTATTTTAATTTGAAATACTATTACATGTATATTAGTTGTCACTGTTGTAAATATGTAGACACATGCAATTTGCATGACGTAACCTGGCTGATTATTATACCTATATATTTTTGTTGTAATTGCACCATAATTTCACCTTAATATCACCTTATCTTTTGTTTTCTTCACATAGACAGCAGAAAGAGGAAAAAAGCCTCAGTTTCTGATGCAATGCTGAAGGAATTAGCAGAGAGATGTCCAAATCTTTGGCTTTTTCATCTGGATGACTGTAATACTGACAATCTTACATTTAGAAATTTGCCAAAAACAATTAAATCCCTCCACATCACCAATTCCACATGGCAACCCAGATGGTTAAAAGGTCAGGCAGATCATCTTCCAGAGCTCGAGACACTTGACTTGAGTTTGTCTATTAGAGTGGATAACTTTGATTTGGAAGATATTGCTCAGTGGACATCACTGAAAGAGTTATCACTGAAACGGTGTTACAGGGTAAAGGGATCAGAGATTGAAGTGATTGCCAGAAATCTAACTGATCTGGAATCCTTAAATCTCAGTGGAACTGGCATAGATGATTTGGCCATTCACCATATTGCACGGCATCTCAAGAAGCTTAAGGATCTGTCTCTAGCCAATTGCACAGCAGTGACTGATTCTTGCATTGCAACTATTGCATCAGGACTCCTTAGCTTAAATAATCTGGATATCTCCTATTGTGACCAGGTCACGATGAGAGGTCTGCAGTGTTTGCATGAACTACGCAATCTAAAATCCTTGTCTATTGTCATGGATAAGCAGTTCAGTGGTGAAGAAACAAAGAATTTGCAAACTGGTTTTTCCCATGAGATAGTGATTTCAAAATGATTATAAATATATAAAACATACATATCTAAAGTAAAAATCTATGATGTGATGTTATCATAAAAGAGGTAAGACATTCAGTTCATGCACTTTCATTTACATGTGTTTGTTTTTTTGTTTTTTTTTCCAGTACTTACATGATGATGCTTTTATAATTCTAGTTGCAACATCACTTTGTTCTTACATGTCAGCCAACCATCTGATCCATATGTTCAGCACTCAAACAAAATACTGTTTGTCATAGAGTGCCATGCACATTGACATAGAATAATGGTTACTTTATGCCAATGTTGGCATCAACAATGAGTACCTGAGCTGTTTTTTAGCTTGCTACAAAACAAGTTTTGAAAATGGTAGATAGGGAGGAGAGAAAACAAAAACAATTGATGTATACTAACTGTTTTCACTTGGAATTTTTTAGATCCTGTCTTACATACTGGCTTAGGATGGGAAGATGTCATCAGATCTGGGCTTTTGTATTACAAACCTGCTCACAGAAAGATTTTAAAGACCAAAACAAAACAAAAAAACTGACAGTTTAGTGTGGAATATGGACATTATATTGCCGCCAATTTTGGGAGGGGGGGGGGGGATGTTCAGCTTTATTATTGTTTTTTAAAACATTTTTTTTTTTTAAATACGTAATCAGTTGACCTAGTATTATCTTTTTTTCTTTGAAAACTTCATTTTTTATATTTCTTTTCTAGAATTTTATGTCAGGTTACTGCTGATAAGTGTCAGCATTGGTTGACTGACTGAATTTTGTACTAATGAAATGAGGAAAGTTTATCATGTGCCTTTAATATTTGTGCAAATAAAACGTCGTTTCTTTTGCTCATGTAGATGGCTTCAGATTTGTTGTGGTATTATCACGTTTCAATAAAATAGTGGCTCCAGTTTCTTTTCTCATATTTCAGTTTTTTTTTAATAAGGGTTATAATTTTCTGAATTATACATTAATTTCTAACTGAGCACAATAAGAACAGTGCACCATTATTATCAAAGACCGCCATAATTCACTTTGTGACATATATGAGGTGTCACAAGATAGCAGTGTAAAATGTGCTTTAAGATTTCTCAGACAGCAAGACTCAGAGGGTAACAGAAATTCCTTAGCACTCTGGCAATGGCATGCTTGCATTGTATCATATGCTTGTGGATTACAGTGGAATAAATTTGTTACCACTTTTGATAAAAGTTACTAGCTACAGCAGAAATCATTGAGCAGAATCGGTTATATGTTTATAGATTAGAAGATCAGATCAATGGATGTCATTTTTTATATCTCCTACAATTGAATTCATTTATCAATGGAAAAACTCTGTTGATATGCATTTTTTTCTACTGCTTGTTTTTCTTTCAGCTACACTTCTATACTGTGCAGTCTGTGATAAATATGTGCAAGATTCAACAATGAATTCTATTAATTTTTTTGTCAGTGTATCCTGTAATGTAAAAATTGTTATCATTCGATGAACTACATTGATTACGGTTATGGTTCTTGAGATATATGTAAATTCTGGTTCACATTTTAATACTAAATTATAGATAAAATCTTAGTCTTATAAATGAAATGTGAGTCAGAATGTGCAGTAGTATATATATATATATCTGGCCATGTGTATTATATAATTTTTTATACCAATGTCTGCCTATGTGTGTGTGTTTCAGCATGCATGTTTGTTGGGCGGGAGGAGAGTGTGCTATAATTTTGACAGATTTCAATTTTTCACTTAAATTCACATTTAAGTCAAATTGATTTTATCACATCCTTTTGATTTATCAGCAGATGCATTGCTTTAGGCAAGGCGGTCATTTATGTCATCACTGAATTCTCATAAATGTATTTCTATAATTTCATTCTTTTAAATCCAAATTGTACTTTCAATTCTGATCATAATAAATGTATTCCATCTGATTCAGGTGTATTTCTACGCAGGTAGCACACAAAATTTCTATGTATTATGTGAATGAAATTCTTGCCAAGACATTAACAATTACCAATGCCACTATATTAGGCTAATGAGCAAATTTCCTTCTTTACCTTTCTTGTCTTATACCTTTGTATTTGGCAAAAGAGAGTAATTTGGCTGAGTTAGAGTAGCTCTTTCTGAAAGCTTCTTTGCATTTACATGTATTGTATTCTCTATTTGAGTGTATGTGCATGTATATGAAAGCAGGATAAATTCAGTATATTCATGTGTCAAACTGCAGGGCAGTGTTGCTCAAATGTTGTATGTCAAGTTTACCCATCATATTCATATATACATATCTCTACATACATGCATCACTTAAAGAAAAATAAACAGAATGTATAAACAAAAACTGTGTCACATATTTTAATTTTTTATGGTAATTACATAATATACATGTATGGCATTCAAAAATTAACTGCGACATGTATTTTAACTGCTAAACAAGCAACATTGAAATCAAAATATTAAATGTGAAGGGTAAAAAATAATGATCCTTGACAACAATGGTCAAACAAGTGCACAAGACATCATCATGAGCTTTACTCTGTGAGTCATTCTCATGAATGCTTATAGAAATGATCTCACAGCCTTGCTGCTGCTGTCAATGAATAGACAGATGGCTATTTCTTCACCACCTTCAAATTTCCCATTTTCTTTTTTTTTTTAATGCTAACATATACATGTAATATTATAGAAAGTACAAGCAGTAGATAGCTCAGCCTTACAATCTCTATGAACTGTTTCTTAAAGTTCTACATCAGTATACTGAATATATACATATTAGCATTACTATGTCAACTTAAAATGGTAAAAAAAATGAAGTTGATTACTTAAAATGTTTACTTTCACCTGATGTCACTTATAAATAATGCTTAAGTCCATTCCATTATGGGTATGTTTGAAATATTTATAAATGAGGGTAAACTAAGGAATTAAACTGTGATTGCTGGTGAATATCTCTGAATGTTGAGTGAATATATGCATTTATATTGTAAAAGCCAATTGAATATTTTTTACAATCATATTGAACATTGAAAATATAAAGCCACATTTCAATAAGTTGCCTTGTCAACAACAGAAACTACAACAAGACAGATGTTGTATATAATCAAGTAGGCCTATCTGATGCAGATTAATTTATGATTTGTAATTCAGTTCTTTGAATGTCTCAGCGAGAAATGATAATTACATAATGCCTATTTGTAAACTTGTGCACCAGTACATAGTGAGTATCTCATCCAGCTTGATGAAATGATTTTCTGATTAGTCAGCAACATATTGAATAGACAGAAACAAAACTCAAGTATGTATTTTCATATCAACACATGTCATGCGAATAGGTGAAGTGGGTTTAATATGATCTCAAAGGGGGCTTCAGAGGAAAAGCAAATTTTGCTGACCACGGGGCTGGAGGAGTTAACATTGAGCAAGATTATAACAGCACAGACAGGTCATAACCAAGTGATTTTTCTAACCACAGTGAGGTATACTCATTTCTTTTTCCACTGACATCAAAATTCTATGCATGAAAAATCTGACAGTTGGCTCTTTCACACAGCCCTACACCAGATAATTTATAATAACCATAGTTAAATCACTATTAATTGTACAAAAATATCCTGTTTGTGAGGAACTTGACAGCTTACAAATGACAACAGAATGCTCTTTCCTGGTGGTTATCTCCCAATTCCAAAGGTGGAGGTTCTCGTAGTCGAGGTGGTAGTGGTAGTTAGTGGTGGTACTGGTGGGAGCATGATAAAACAAAATACCCTAACCCTCAGTTTCCTGAGAGTAGCCAATCCTGGACAAGCCTTTTTTCCACCATCCTGATGAATGCAACACAAGATACCCTTACCCTAACTGCCCCGGTGTGCAAAAGTGACATTCACAATGCACACCTGTTTCAGAAGACTGAAAATGTAAACAAATTTCCACTTAAACAGCTGATCAGCCACTCATATACAAATAGATTATATGAGACCCGGAATAGAAATAAGTCTCTTGACAAGCTAATCAAAACTCTGTTGACATCTTGCATTTAAGAGGCACACAGTACAACTGAATAGTCCTATTCAAATCTGCCATATTATGAAAAACTGTTTGTAATTCAAGTTTTGCACTCAGAGGCAGGCAGACTTCTAGAAGATGGAGAAAGCAATTGACATCAATACAGACAAGAACATAATATTAAACTCTGATAATCAAGCAGACCAATAGAGTTTTTCGTTGAGGATTTGAACACAACACTGGCCAAATTTTCGTGCTCTTTTTTTTTTTTCTCTTTAAGTAGCAGTTTTTATATGTATATATTAAGTATACATAATGAGTAATTATCAATGTATGTACAAATGCCTATGTGTGTGCATTTTATACAGAATACCATTAGGTAACTGTTTCCTGAGAGTAGCCAATCCTGGACAAACCTTTTTTCCACCATCCTGATGAATGCAACACAAACTATTGTAGCATATCAAACTATAGAATATGTGTTCATCCATGTCTACTATGTTCTGAGACCACTTGTAATTAATGGGCTACAGTGAGATGATGAGTGTTCTGCCATTTCCTCTCTGCTCTGATTTATGATGATGACTGGATCACCAAGGTGTTCTAAATTCCAGTTGCAGTAGGCTGATGCAAAACAATGAAAGAGAAATTATTAATAACAACCTGTGTCATATTTACAGATAAAGTCTGTCTCATTGCTGCTTCATGGAATAATGCAGAGTAAAATAGAAACAGGCAATGCACAGATGTGAAAGTTTGCATAATAAATTATTCATATGTTTACACTGTTTCTGACTGCTGTGATTGTAATGTACAATAGATTTATACCAACTAGCGAACTGCTGGAAATCCCTGTCTAATTTTAGTAGGGAGAGTACAAACACTTCAAACTGTTCATGTCATTGACAAAGAAAACCATACAAAAATGCCCAGGACAGATGACAATTGTTCCCGAATCTCATGGTGGAGCAGTAACAGACATCAGTGAGTGTTCTATTTTCAGCACAGGAGTACAAACACTCCAGCTGGGATTTCTACATCTTTGCTCAGTCAAATATGAAATATTTATACAATGAAAATTTTCATATGTCTACATGACATACAGATTTTCTATACGTTCTCAAAAACTCACAGGTATTGATTACATGACTAGATGAAGATGATAAATAGTGTGAAAATTCACTTGTTCTGCACAAACTTATGAACAGGGAGGAGCTTCTCTACCACATTCAATATCACACTCAGTAGGAATCTCCTAGATCACCCTTCTCCCTGCCTGCAGAATGAATAGACCATGAGTAAAAAATGATATAGTGGTCTCATATTCCTAGAAATACATGTATCTATTGCCTTCACTAGCCTTCAGTGAAAAGTATCAATAATCGTGGAAAGACCTGCTAAAAGCACAGCTTTTTCTGATGAAAATAGCCAATGTAATCTTATGAACTTAATAATGTATTTCTGCTTAAAGGCAATTTATTCAACATACCACATGTACAGAGAATATTAAGATGAAGAAGCATTGATATAAAAATCTTTTTTTTTTTTTTGTTTAAAGCTACAATCACTCTTTTCTGCATAAATAAGAATTTGAAGTCATGTATGATATACATGCACAACTGTGGCAATAGATTAGCAATTATTTATTAATAACCTCGTCCAGAATTACAAAAACAGTTGCTCATTATGTCATTTCATTAAATATCTTGAAAAAAAAAAAAACAAACAAACAAAAAATACCCTAATATAAAATATGCCAGAATATTTTTTCTAAAAAATAAAATCATGGCCTTAATTTTACTAGTAATTTTTATGACTTCTTATAACAAACCACATTTGAACAAATTTAAAGGCAAAATGTGGAAAATTGGTAGGTATACCAAACAAGCAAAATATGAATGACACTGTTACTTTTTTATTGCTATTCACAGTGGCAGTCATTTTTGCACCTAAATTTGGCCTGTGGTGAGTGATCAACACGAAGTGATCATAAGCTGTGAGATGAAGTCAAAAATACAAAGAAAATTCTCCATGAGCTTATAATGCCGTCCAAGCAAAAAATCAAGAGAGAGCACTGTCATGTGAAATGAAGCCAGGTTGACAAAAGATGACTGTAAACTGATGTACAAAGTTATGTACACCAAAGAGACATCAATGTGATGGTGGTGGTGGTGATGGGGGGGGGGGGGGGTAGTTCCTGAAAATGCCATTTTATATCAATTTCAGCTTTTTGCTATTTTTAGATGATGCGTTGACCTCTTCTAATATGAAAAAAAATACTAGTTGGGCCAGAGATATCTACCTAATACTCCAAAGCGATACCAACAAAGCAACACCAAGACAGTGTAGAGGAATTATGAAAATTCAACTAGGACTTTCTCAGAACATTCACTTTTTTTTTTTTTTTTCACTGTTTTCCCTAAGGCTTTTTTTATTTCTAAACTAAGTAACTTCAAATTTCAAACATGTGTTTTTCATGGAATATGTTTTAATAACATGTATCCCTTTTTTTTAATTCAGTTCATGTTTTCAAAGGAAAATTGGATATTTAGTTGAAAATAGAAATACGCGGATTTGTGAACTAAGATAGGCTACATGTATAATGAAAATCTAAGACAAATATTGTACGGCATATAACTGAAACTAAAATGCCATATATTTTTATATATATACAGACCTATTTTATCACTGCACTGAGTTCCAAACCATTACACTGAACATTTTAGGAGCCTTAGGCATTTGAAAATAGCTAATTTTAAAGATACAGAATCCAAGTTGGCAGCATTGTCAAAACAATTTTTTTTCTACATTAACTATTCATAACATCACTCTCAGGACCCGCACCTCCCTTCAAATATTTCCAAACACATGCAAACTGAGACAAACTTCCCATGATGCTTTGCAACCACCATTCCTGAGAGAAGTTTAAGCTGTGGCTCACATAATGGATTACAAACACATTCTAAGATTTTTTTTTTTTTTCATATGAGTCTGATTGGGCCTTTAGAATATACAACGAGTCTGTTACCACCTTGAATATTTCATATGAATTTGGATATGATGTTTTCAGACTGTCTATCATTCACAAAAAATAAAAACAAAAATTCATTTAAAAAATAAGCTGAAACCTTTCAGTATCAATACATGAAAAACCAGTTTAGATAAATTAATCCAAAATGCCCAGTGGTCCGAAAAATGTGACTTTCAGATTATTCATCATGACAATGATCAACAAAAATGATGACCTGCAGGATTTAAGAATGACTTAAAAAGAACAAAAGACAATATACATTAGTATGAATGCTCTGAATGGGAGATTGTTGTGCTCAGTCCTATGACTTCCCTTTACCAGACAAAAGAAGGACTGAACAAGCAGTGTAAAGATGAAAAAAAGCATTTTGCGGCCTTTGCTTGAAACATGCACTATGAAAAATTCCAGAATAATGAAGATACAAAGAGAACGTTTTATTCTTATTGTTATAATTTTATCAAGAGTTTTTGGCAATCAGTCCTTTGAATAACATGAAGTAAAGAGATTTTTTTCCTCTTTACACTGCTTGCTCAACCCTCTCGCATCTGGTAAAGGGAAGTAACAGGGCTGGTCAAAAGTCTTTTGGGAGGGACAGATAATTTGAGAAACTATCTCCCATTGGTTTTATCCATACTTCTTAGGTTGCACTTCCACCTCACAGTGAACAAAGTAAATGTGCACATGGAGTGAGCATATGGACAACTGTGACAGAGTAGACATAGAAGTAAGAATGTATCACAAAATTCAATAATTTTTCTTGAAAGACATAAGGCACTCCTGAAATGGGCAATGCCAGTGAATGTGAAAACAATGTTTATTGCATGTTTTTCCAGTTCATGTTCAGGGTATATTCATATCAAATGTGAAAAAAAAAAGTTATCTTAAAAAAAATGTAACATGCCTGTTATTCAACTGAATCTGACAAGCTTTATTAATAAATCAAAACAAAATACATGAGATATAAAACCTGGCCAAATGTTAGATAAGTTTGGAATTCTCTTTAAGAAGAGAAGAAAAGTTAAAAGGATGTGTCTATTTATGCGACCGGGTCTATCGTGAACACTCGTCACCCGCTCGTCGGACCTATATGTTAGCATTAGGGTGGACTTGTGCTGGTCGAGGGTCCCAGCAGGTTAAGCCAACAGGGTTGGTCTAGTTCATTTTAATCATTCAGGAAAAAAAGAACTGGTATGTAGGGGAGAGGATTTTCTTTCTTTGTCCACAAGTAGGACAGCACTCGTGATTTTTCCGTTATCGTGATAACATACTGAGATTAGGCGTGTAAATAGACTTGGCATAATTAAAGCCTGGGATTTTATTGGTCAGTCTAAAGGTGGCATCTTGACTGAAGGTAAACATGGACATCAGTTATTGTGCACTTATGTTCAAAATCAGATAGCAATGATTTTAAAAAATGCTAATACATTGAATGTCAAGCAAATGGAATTGCTGCATTCTTAGCTATGTGAGTATAAGGCAATGGAACAACATTATTTTCAACATACATATTAATAGCAAACATTGCAAAATTATGCTCATAAGCACCATGATTTCAATCTCATTATGTTCTGAAAAGAATATTCTGAGGAAAGCTCTAATGGTGGAATGGATACTTGAAGAGCAAAACAATCCATCTGCAATTCCACACATCCCAGAAGAAGTACCCTGTTGCTAAAAATCTGACACAGGAAAATTGTAAGATCATGTGGGGGAAAAAAATGAGATATGAAAAAAAAATGAGACAATAAAGTGTGTGATCTTTACAACCTTTCTATATGAGCTGAGTGATTCTATTTACCACTCTGACTTGGTCCCAAGCCAAACTGCAAACTGCATTCACAGTGCAACTGACATGCTCAATTTATCTCTATGCTAAACACACAAAAACACACAATCCTACTTGTGATAAATGGCAAATGAGTTTTCTTTACAGATGCGAGTGCTCAAAACGTTTTTCTGAATGTCATCAGTTTATAATATGAAGAGGAACAAAGAAACAAACAACCAAAAATGATTGGGTCAAAACTTCCAAACCGACAAACCCCTGAATGCAGTCTAGATGCCTCTATCAGTTGCACTGTTAATGAAATGTGAGCACGGTAACCATAATAGAAGTCCAACTACAAACAGGGGCAACAAAAAAACAAAAAACAATGATACAAGTAGTTTTCAAAAGTAATTCTCATTCAGCATAAACAGGGATTTCCTTTCAAGTAAAAAAAAGCATCATATAGCATAAGTATATTATTCTAGCAAGAATTTTGTGCTTTAAACAAACTAATGATAGAGTATTACCTTCAATGTGTCACAACTCGTTATACAGTTACATTGTATACATATACAACATTTATAGTTATGTATTGTATTACATGACAACATATGATAAAGAATATGTGTGCAGAACATATAACAAAATAAAATAAATATGTACATTTTTTTGTACATGTGAGGCACCAATATACATTCTGAGGACTAAAATAGTTTGCGAATGACCATGCATATTTCATCACATACTACAAAATATAAACGACTGACAAAGGGAAACTAACTGACATAAAATATTCATGAGTGCTTAAGTAAAAGACAACTTGCAACCTGACAAAATCTAAAATTTCAAGACATCAAGTCTCACTCAGGTGGAAAAAGATTGAAAGAGGAAAAGGGATGAATTACCAGCACATGTACGCAAGGCCAATGTAAATGTCTCATTTTATTATGAAATTGTTCATATATGAAGTAATGCTCTCATCATCATGATGTTTTCACTTTACTACCTATCCTTCACTCATGCCTATGTTTAAGCTGATGATCTGACAGTCACCAATTTCCCTGACGTGGAAAAGCAACCTGATTCTGGCTTCAATTCGGAGTAGGAGGACTTTTACATATTTATCTACAATATTGTGAGTCTGCACAGAAACAACAAGATCCTATACTGAACGTTCAAGACTACATCAAGAGTACTTGAGACGACAAAGGGACATGGCCATCTCTTGCTTACTTAGTCCCTCAGCTTCACACAAAGCCTTGGTAGTACCACATACAGGACCTCCACACCAGCTCTCTCTACTTTTCTCTGCTCTCTTCAACGTCACTGCTATACTTATACTACATCTTGTATTATCACAACAAAAGCAGAAAGACAGTTGAAATAAATACATAATACATCGAGCTGAGTAATCAAAACATGGGAAACTTGAGTTTCAACCTCCTTAGATAGTTGCCAGCAGGCTTCTCTTCTCCTGGCTGAGACTTGTCATCTTGGACTGGCTGGAAAATAAAACAAAATAAAAAAGAAGTCATTCAAATTTCAAGCATGAAAACAACAAAATACAGAGTCCCTGACTAGCTATGAATTTAATATGACTACTTTCTCACAAAACATCAGCATCAGGAAAGTGTGCAGAACTTATTAAGAACAAATTACACAACTATGATAGTATGACAGAAGGATGGAGGGTTCAAAACATGCAGATCATATGTATTTTTACTTTAACCTGGGAACATTCTTTATCATTTTCAACCTTGATTTAAGAAAAAACACAGTACTTTCACATGCAGACTGAAATTTTTATAACAAATTATCTCATGTTGATATACAAACAAAACAAAAACAAACAAAAAAAGGCTCTGATTTACAAATATGATCATACTGTTTAATAGAACTAGATGTGCCATATCTGGGTTTTTATGCTTTAAACAAAAAGACATTTTAAAAATCACCCCCCTCCCCCCCCCCACCAAACTCCTTAGCAAAAGTTCAAATTCCCCCTAGAGTTAATATGTCATCACTCCAAATCACTATGAAAATGCTTAATTTGACATTCAAAAAAGCATATTTAGAAAGCATAATAAACAAATGACAGAAACAATTACAGAATTTTAGATATTAAGATAATTAAATACAAATACTCTAGAAATAAGTTTAAGATGCAAGATCAATAAGGTATTTGGGGTATGCTAAGCGGTGAACTAGCCAAAGCAAAAGTAAAATAAGGTGCATAAGAAATTACAAAGAACATGTATATTGCAACTTTTAAACCATTTAAGAATCTGAATTCCATAGCACTTGTATCATGAAATTATTGTCGATTTTTGTTGTTGTTGTTGTTGTTTTTTTTCTACCAGTTCAAAGCTACATCTTATCTTCAGAGACTTAATTTGAAAATGCGACAGAGCTGCTTGGTCCATACAGACAAATACATACAATCTCACAAAATCATAACCTGTGCATCACAAAGCTAAAGCTTTTGATTAAATATTAAAGGAAGTTCTCACCCAGCCAAGAGAATACAAAAAAAAAAAAAAAAAAGAGTGAGATAAAGATAGAAAGAAAAAGAAAGAAAACAAGAAAGAAAGAAACACAGAAGAAAGAAAGAAGCCAGGCTGGAAGGAAAGAAAGAAAAAAGCAAGAAAGAAAAGGAAAGGAAGTAAAAGGAAAGGAAGGAAGAAAAAAAGAAGGAAGGAAAGAAAGAAGGAAGGAAAGAAGGAAGGAAAGAAAGAAGAAAGAAAAGAAAGAAGAAAAATAAACAAGAAAGAAAGAAAGAAAGAAAGAAAGAAAGAAAGAACTATACACCAAATTTAAAAAAAAAAAAATTCCCCATCACCGCAAATGAACCATGGAAACACAATTATGCAATATTATGTATAATATATATGTTTATATATATGAAGGGTTTCAGGGCAAACTGCGAAAAATGTCATTTTTTTTTTAAATTTGAGTTATACCCCTCAATACTGGGAATGGTGACAGTGCTATGGTAAGGACTGTCTTTTTCACCTAACGCGACCTAGTCTTCTTGAAGGTCTTCAGAAAATTCTAGTTCTTAATGATAAAATACTCGCTACTGGAGAACAAATTGTCATTTTTCTCTAAACTGCGCTTTTGGATATGTCTCATTTTGTCCTGAAACCTGTCATATATTTATATATATTGAATAAGGTAAGTCACAGACTGACAGATAAGACCCAATGGACATGCATGCAAAAGATTTGAGAATCGTGTTGGCCCTTTCCTCATTTAGCCAAGTTCGCCTAAAACATTTTTAAAAATTGCACAAAACCAACTGGATTCCTTAAGGCTCATAATATATGTGTGATTCTAGAGACACCAGTTTTGATGGCCGGCAAATCTTTCTTTTTCCAAACTGAATCTTTACAATAGTTCCTTCATTCTTCATCCAAGTATGTCACTGAAACTAATTAGTTTTTGTTACAGGAAGAGTAGGTATATAGGATAGCAGCAGCCCTATGTTGTCTATGGATGAGTTTAGCCTTTATGAAAATAAAGAAATTGCTTAAATGAGCTACAGATAGTCGACATAAATATTGTTTAGCTAGAGTTTGCTTTAGTGGGCTATTACATACATGTACATCTGTCATACCTTCATAGTTCCGTTGTTCTTCATCAAAGTGTGTTGCTCAGACTAATATTCTGATAGGACTACTGGTTCCTAGCCTAGCACCTATATATTGTTTCCAGCTTGGGCTTTTAAGGCTACTGGTAGTTTGGGTTGGGTATTTACCTCATTCATAGGTATGTCCTTAAAACAGATACAATGGTACATGTCCTTCTTTCATATCTGGTACAACAGCTCATATACTGTATCACCCTCCCTTCCCCCTCACCCATATGACAATACTAGAAGTATATCTAATGTTGGTCTCTTTTATAAGCCAATAGAGATGATAATTAACTATCAGTAAGTTGAAAAATGGAATAAATGAAATTCAAACAAAAAGAATTTTTTTTTCCAAATGTGCAGCATTTGGTCAGTAAATAAGAGAAGAGTGCAACTGATAAAAGTGTATGGCTAAATAGAAACAAATTCCTAGCAAAACCTGCTTCAACTGTGAAATAATCAGATAAATCATTTAATAAAATTGAACTCAAAATAGCAGTTCATTTCTTGGTAAAATCTGTAGCAATTATGAAACAATTATATATGTCCTTTAATAAAAAATAACATTAAATAGTTAAGTCAAGCTCGTAAAATATTCCCGCACCCTGAAAATTATGTCATGTGTGAGATATCAAGATTAACAAATCTGAGTGCAATTACTTTAAAAAAAAAAAAAATTAATCTTAAGGAATTAAAATTTTTTACAAACTGTGAGGAGATCACCATCACTTGGTATTTGGCTGCGATCAGCAAAGGAAAAAAAATGAGCACAAATATCTTTCAAAATTTGTAAAGACAGGTAATTTTGACAGGTAATTTTGACATTAACAACAGCAAGAAACCAAAAAAAAGTCAAGAAAAGTGGTATAGAAAGGGGGCAGATGGCGAAGTGTCATAAAAAAAAATTTTGAAAAAAAAAAAAACTGAAAGGGAGAGAGGCGGGAAGGGTTGGATTCTGTTGTTTATAATGGTTTATGCTCAGTTCCTCTGTCTTAAGCCTTAGATTTTCCAGAAGGAGACTACCAATACAGTAAGACATACTGATGTTTCTATAATGTTTGTAATCATATTTTAGGAATGACCGTGTAAGCCTCAGCGGCAAGGCAATCTTGATAGTGCACTGCCTTTCAAATGCAAAATTTGAAGAGCAAAGCTTGGAGCAACTCAGCCCTCTGATATTTCTAATAATATCTGACAAAAAGAATGGCTTTGAGTGGCTTTTTTTTTTTTTCACTAATTGTTTTATTTTTATTGATTGTTGTAGCTCTGATGTAACTTTACTCCTTCCTGAAATCTCAACCAGCTGAAACCATTTTTTTTTTTTTTTAGGTTCCATTTAAATGGACATTATAATAATTATATAATTACTTATTCAAGGGTAAAATTTAACAAAATATCAAGCTTTGCCTGGACTGGGTTTCAAACAAGTAAAACTCACACAGACTTATATATAAAGATTGCACATTAGATTATTAAGGAAATAATTCATGCAAAAGAATATGATATGTGATTTTATGTGCCTTCCAACAAAAGACACAAGAAAGAAAGAAAGAAAGAAAGAAAGAAAGAAAGAAAGAAAGAAAGAAAGAAAGAAAGAAAGAAAGAAAGAAAG
>JBCAUA010268036.1:0-12116 GCA_038406235.1 Peronia verruculata | reverse complement strand
TTTTGGGCAAAGGACCACCCCCCCCCCCCCCCCCCCCAAAGATTTCATTCCTACATGAGAATGAACCTCTTATCCTATACTGCTGGTTTGTTAAAAACTTGGCCTTAACTGCGAGACACAATTATAGCGCCTGTGGCCTAGCGCTAGTTTTCTAGCACTTCAAGCGTTCTCTATGTTCCCTCCCTCAAGTCAATATTTGTCATCCATGCCAAAGTTTCCAACTGCCGAGTTCAGGGTAAAATGGGATACCGTGTTCAAGGTGAGATGTGCACTGCGACAAAAGAGAATAAGAGGGTGAAGATGTAGTAGGGCACAGTGAATCTGATTATGAGTCAATGTTTGCAAGCCAGATTCAATATTAACTGACAAAAACAGCTTAAAAACTTACCACTTTTTCTGGAATGGGTTCTAGATCTTCTGGAGGTAGCTGTGGTGGTTCCAAGAAATAAGTCAATGGCTTGCGCAGTGAATGGCTGTGATATAAGTCCATTCTGTTGTGCATGAGACAATAAATATGAAACAAGGGGAATCGAGTGAGTCGAATCACACAGTGAAGAACAGATCACTACTAGGTTAAAATTTTTTCTGGTCAGAGTCATCTCAGATATGAACATGATATGGTTATTCGTCATTAATTTGCACTTATTTGGCAATCCTCCATCCTAACCACTCTGCTTTTCTCCATTTAAATTTAAGATTGAGATTTCTGTATATAGTGAACTTTAACAATATTTATAATGTTGATACATGGACCCTAATCACAATTCTGAGCTGGCACAACTGTATGTTGACATGACTTCCTATAATGACGAGATGACATCAATTTTTTTGAGACACAGTTTCATGAGAGGACATATATAGGCAAAAAGAGCAGCAACAATCTCACTGACCTTTTTTGTTCTTCGTATTTGAGAACTTTCTTTTCCATTCGGACAGCACCAAAGAAGGACCATGGTATGGGTGGATTGTTCTTGTGGCCCTCGATGATCTCCCAGGGGTTAAAGGCCACTTTCTGAGCCACTTGCAGGCCCTGCAACAATGACAAAAACAGCGGCATCAACAGCAGGCAAGCCTGTCTCTGGTGAGGAGTGATGGCCATAAAACATGGCAAAGAACTGATCCTAGATACAGAGACCCCATCACATTATTAAACCAAGATTTTTAAGAGACAATTGATTTAAAAAATTTTGTTAAAAAAAAAAAAAAAAAAAAATTTTTTTAAGGGAAAAGGAAAAATATGTCAGTGGCATTCAATACAGTTCCATGAATTGTTCTCTTCCTGAGCAAACTATTAAAATCTATCTCCAGAACTACTCCTAGTTATCAACAGAACCAATCCACTGGTGAAACAGTATTCGCTTATGCTCGACAAGGTAGAAAAACAGAGCTGGAAAAGTTGTTGTTCCCAGTTCACAGACAGGATTATAATGGGTACTACAAAGAGTATTTGTCAGTTGTTACAACTACGATGGGTAGATTGTTGTACAGAAAAATTAGCAGTTTAACATGCACCTAGTCTTTACCATCAATTTCCTGTATTCTACTATCACTCTATTCCAACTCACATCAACTAATATCTGCATTTAAAAGACAGATGATATTTTGAACCATGAAATATTGGTCAAAAGAAGAGAAAAACATTGATTAACAGAAGGGACAACAGCTACCTGATCAATCAATACATCTTGATTTGGCTTGTTTCGCTCATTCTGCTTTTGTGACAAGAAGGCAGTCCTGATATAACAAATTCTCTCAATTTGCAACGAAGATATCTAGATAACAACATTTTGGTACATTGGTACAATTAAGCCAGAACTTCCCTATTACACTATTCAAGAAAGGAAAATGAGCACTAAAAATAGGCTTAAAAAAACTTACAGGTTTTTTGCCAATGGCATCAAATCCTTGAACTCGATTGCCTTTGTTGTCTAGGACAGCTCCATATGGCTCCACAGTAATGACTTCGTACGGCTGTTTGGGCAAGGGCAGCAACTGGCGTATCTGATCAATGGCTGCATTGTTTTTGTCCCCTAGTTCTTTCTGAAATTCAGAAAATGGACAATAAGGTGACAACTTTCAAGGTGACACATTTTATTTTCTTATATGATATGAAAATCAGGTTTATATTTTTAAATCTCTAAAAAGGAAGAGACTGAATGTTGGACTACCAGATATCTCCATGGTGTGTGTAACAAGACAAATTTTTTTCTAATATCAAAACAATTTTGCAACCCTCAAATTTACATCCAGTTATTACTGTGTAGTAAAACCAAATGTTTCATTGGCTGTGTTGTTAAAAATCACAATAATATAAAATGTTGCACTCCATACTGTCACTAAATACATGATGTTATCAGAATCAATCACACTGTATAAATTGACACACACATCTACTGCAAATATTGGCTCAACAGACCGGTGACCATCTTGATAGCAACTGGGAGCTTAAAAGGATAGTGCTTTTCCAAGCTTTCTCCACCAACGACCAGGGAAACCAGGTCAAACTACAAAAATTGCATGGGGCCTGATAAATTTGGCCCTCAATGCTAACAAAAACATGAAAGGCCCATCTCTACTACTTGAATGATACCCAATGAGAAGGTTCTACATTCTTGATCCCAGAAAACTCACCCTGATTTTCTTGATGAGATTGAAATATGATTTCTTGTTCTCATCTCCTTTTTCCTGTCCCTCAGACAGCAGAGTACCATGAATAAGAACATTGAGCATGTCAACTATGGTCAGAAACAACTCACTGAGGGGAAAAGATGAAAGGATGGATTAGTTATGAGAAATCTGCTTCTAAGATGGATGAAAAGAGTAAGATGAATGAATAGTTATCTTTCAGAACTAACAACCAAGCAGAACCTCCATCTTTGGCTCACTACACTCATTTCTTGCCCATTACACGAACACTTATCTATGATCCACTTGATTGTTATAATTATCCAATATCCTTTGACCATCACGTATTCAACATTATTAAATCAATAGCTTCCTTTTTATTTATGTTCTTTTTAATCTTTTGTTAAACTTGCATGACTCAAAATACAAAGAAAATAAATTTTATGATCACTTTAAAGTGTTGTAGGTGATGATGTAAAAAAAAATGGACAAAGGACACAGCCTTTTGTCATAGTCTGGTGGACACTGACCTGTTGACCTGGCAGTCCACAACATCATAGCTGACCAACTGTACTAGGTTGAGGGCCCATTCACTAGTGGTGGTATTGTTGCGCTGAATCATGTCAAACATACCACCGACCTGACAACAAACAATGCAATGTGTCTTACATCACATGACTGTGGCAAGCAGGAAACACATCTGCCTTTAAACTCTAAACAAAATCATTTATTTTTCGTCGCGATTGATTAAACCTAATTCTACCAAGGAAGATTGAGATACATAGATCTCTGTGGACAGGATCAGGGAATTTTGCAAAAGTAAAACTGAAATAATATTGCTTACATTGTATCTTCACAACGGATGTACAGATTGGCTGCAAAGGAAATCTGTCATATAAATGACACAGTCCAGCTTTACAGGAAAAAAAAAAAATATTCAAACATCGACAGTCTAAACAATACTGTCATTAATCATTTTCTGGTCGTAACTATCTATGACATACACAAAGATTTATTGTCCGTATATGGCAATTATGTCTTGTACCGTCAACTCTTTCCACCATATCAATGCTTTTTGTATTGTCAAACACCATGCTGGCCTTGCAGATGATGTATATATGTCAACTCTTTCAACCATATCAATGCTTTTTGTATTGTCAAACACCCATACTGGCCTTGCAAATGACGTACAGGTATGTGTCAGGCATTTCCAACTAATGTCTTCATTTTACATTAAAACTTTCAAAATCTATATATAAAAGAATTATTAACACATGTGGCTTTCCTGGAAACAGAAATGCAAAGGCAAGCTGCTGCAAGGGACAATTATTTTTCACCTACCAGTGAAAGCCTGAGATGCAGATCCTCGTGTACATTCTGCCTCATTTTGTTCTCATCTCGGATTTTGTCCTGGAGCATGTAAAGAAATTAAGAAATGATAAAACTTTTTTTGAAAACTGTAGAGATGTAATGGATTCTTGAAGCCACAAACAAGCCACAGACTCTTTTGTTTGTTTGTTTTTTTTTTCTTTATCTCTAGCACACAACTAAATATGGCTTATATCTTGACAAATGAAGTCTACTCCATTTGTATCAACATCTTCTACAGTGACAATTTGCTTGTTACAAAATTATCTCTACGTACCAATCTGCCCTTTAATTTTATTGTTCAATAAAGCTTTTGTAGATGAGCAAGGCGTCTTTAATCTTCTCTAATACTGGTGCTATGCTCCAGTCTGGATGATGAAATGATTATTAACGTATCAAGCCACAGAGTTAACTGAAGGTCACACCTCCTGGTCCCTATTGGATGATACAGATGGCGAGATTCCACATACTGAAGATGGCAAAGTTATTTTACAGATCTGTGATGGAGATGAGGTGGAATGGGGAGGTTCGTTCAATATATGTCTTTCAACCTCCTGGTGGAGGTTATCTCAAACGGGGAGGTGCTTATGATTTGAGGTATTTCATTCAAAGCTTATCAATTAATCTCAATTCTAAGGCAAAAAAAAAAAAAAGATCTGCCAATAAAAGTGAACTTTAGTATTTCATCAGTGTCTCTTGCACATCTGAAACCCCAGATTTACAGATGATTTCTTCTCTCCCTATTAATTAAGTCACCAACACATAAGCAGTCTATATTCACTCTTCCCTCTCTTTTTCTATCTCTCTTCCCTTTGAGTTTAAATACATCAGACAAATAAATGAAACTTATCACCACTCATCATCTAGAGCATCAACAAAATATCCATTACATAACTTTTATTTCATGACAAGTAAAATATGTCCACCTTTACTTGGTACAGATATACTGGTGTTGACATAAAAGGAAATAAGTGTATTACAATTTATGAAAAAAAAAAAAAAAATTTTTTTTTTGCTCTAACTATATCAAGATGTTCATTTCACCAGTAATCCTGTGATAACATGGTGAGTAAAATCTGATTTTCTCACTTTGACCATGGATCAAAACAAAACAACGCAAAAAAAACAAAAAACAAAAACAAAAAAAAAACCATAATGCACTGGTTTAAGACACCACGATGACTGCATACCATCTTATCCTTGGCATTGTCAATGAACATTTCCAGTTGGCTGAGGAGAGACTTGAGCAAACAGTCTCGCTGCTCATCCTGTCCCTTCAAGCAGCTCAATACCAGAGACAGAAAAGGCTGATGACCCAGCAAACATTTACTGTGGAGTGGATGGATACGCAATTATCATAGAGGACGTGTGGTTCTCATGGAAGTATGGTCAAAAGTACATATTGTATACAACAAATCAAACTCTCTTCTTTTTTTTTTTTTTAAACACAATTTGCGTGCAGTGTCTGTATGACTGAGGTATTTATATCAAAGAACAACAACAAAAAAAAATAGAAGCTGGGATCCAGCAAAGAAATATATCACAGCCCAAAAGTCTGTTTCCATACTAAAAGCAGGTAAATTGGTGTCCTAGATGCAAGCGTTCCATCCACTTTCAGAATGGAACCATTCAACTTCTTCTCAAGTCAAGCATTTCCTGGAGTTTCATAAATTGTCATCAAGTCTATCTCTATATATTCCTTGCATATTTCTGATAACCTCATCAATCTCTAGTCAATAATTGTACCCTCTTAAAAAAAAAAAAAAAGAAAACAACATACACATACATCAGAGAAACACTCCCAACTTTAACATTTCATGCCCAATTATACCCATGATACATATAAACTGTCCTCGCCACAGGGGCCCAGGGTTTATAAGAAAGTTTTCTGCTGCCACCTGAAGGCAATGTAAGCCTGCCATAGGTGGAGTGTCTCCCATAGAGTGCCATCCTGGATATTCCACGGGCAACATCTCTTCTCTCTCTCTCTTTCCTTGCTCCTGTCTTCTGTCCCGCTTGCTTTCCTCTCTTCTTCTTAACGTGTAAACGTATCTTACCATATCTGACACAACATAGTTATAATCCTGCTGATGTGTCATGAAACCCCAACACAAACAAACAAACAAACAAACATATAAACTGTACTATGATCTCTGACCTTTTCATGTTCTTTTCTTTCTCCTGTTTGTTCTTGGCGGAGACAAACAGGTTATTGCCACTCTCCAACACCTGGGCTGCCAATTTCAGCACTCGACCCTGGATCGTGCTGGGCAGCTTGGCAATCAATGGGGCTACCAGCCAAATAGTGTGCTCTGAACTGGCTCTGCCGAAACAGAGATGGGACAACATTAAGGAAGTGGAAAGAGGACAGAGAAAAGTTATGCTGTGAACTTGCCTTCTAGAGAAATTATGTTATCTGTAGCTGTGATAATTACCAAATACAGGGTTCATAATCTCTCTAAAGCTTTCATATTCAGAATCTTTTGTGAACATTTTCAGGATCTCTCATTTTAAAACCCAAAACTCTGCTATTCAATGAAAATCCTTAAACAAAAACGATACTAAAAACAGATGCATACACACATGCACCCAAAAAAAAAAAAAGAATCACATTTTTGGAAAGATATGATCTGACTATTTCTGGCAACTTCAGAAAATGACTCCTTTCACCACTGACATTCCTGTGCCTTCATTTTGTAAAAAAATCTTTCTGCGTAATACCTACTAACATTTACAAGCAGTTACAAGTTAAACATCCCTCAAGTTGAGAGATTTTTTTTTACATGCTGAAACAAAATTTTTAAAATCAGCGAGTTTAAATTCATCTCTCAGAATAGGGGACTGATTTTTCATCATCCCAATTTAACTACATCCCTTTGTTAGGCTAATGGCTGTTGAAGAAACATTGAAAAGGAGGGGGGAAAAAATCACTTTTCTTCATTTTATTTGAATAAAATTTGACAAAATAATCATAATACGAATAAAATAATTTCTAAACACCATTAAATCTTAATCGAATTTTTTCACAAAGTATATTTCAAGCCGAAGACTCTAGAGTGATTCTTTTGCCCTTATCTATGCTTCTTCAACAATCCTAAAAAACAATTATCTCTATTCTAGTGATGGTAATCTTGCAAACTAACAAACTAAACACTCACTTGTGTTCTTCAGGCAGAGACATGGGTGCATCTGATGAATTTTGGTTCTCTGTTAGTTGGTAGAACAAATCAATGGCACCTCGGGACACGAGATCCAGCAAGCTATTGGTCTCCTGATGGGGCAGCATAAAGACAATAATTAAAGATTATAACAATTAAATTTAGAATGATAGAGATTAACAAGAAAATGAGAAGACAAAAGAACTTATTACAGAACATAACCAGTGCACAGAATGAGAACACGACCTTTATAAGTAAAAGTTTAAGATACACAGTCACCTAGTATTTACAAGGTAATGATGGCCAGGCAAACCAATACTAGACCATGAAAGAATGGCTGAAACGCAAGCCTTCAAACCCATCTTCTATAAAGTCATAAGTGGAAAACCACATGAAATGGAGCCTGGCTGAGACAGAAAAATTTGGATTCAAGGCAAATTTCAAAAGTATGGAGAAATCTTCTCCTGTAGAAATGTTAGTCGATACTCCCTGCTACACCACCCGCAGAGGTTGAAAAGCTAAATCCATACTGTCTGGTGCACGCAGATTTCCTTAGCAACATGACTAAGTGACATCTCAAAAGGCATTGAAAATCACTATAGTACATGAAAGTAATTCACAATGCAGTTTGTTTATTAGTAACTTGTAATGAAAATGTTTGTTTCATTTAAAGTGAACAAGAATCCTTCAAAATAAATCACCACAAAAGAACAACAAATAAACAGAAAAAAAAAAAAAATGATACATAAAACACACAAAATTTACTTCTTACATTTAAGTATAGAGCATCAAAATCTATTCCTCAAACTAATGAACAACATCAATACTGACAACTGGTTAAGCTTACATTTCTTTCGCTGCCCATCTGAAGAATCATAAATAAAGCCACAATTTTTAAAATACATGAAGTTACTCTTTGAATTCAATGAATTGTTTTCATAGTTCATGTTACCCACAGTCATTTTTCATGGTCCTTTCATCTCTCAAAGTCTACTAACTCCAAAATATTTGTTGCAAAGTGCGCTCAAACCAAAGTTATCTTCCAAAGGTAACAATTCACATTAGAGTCAGCCTACAGTCACCTTCCACAGTTCATTCAACCCACAGCAATCTTTGACAGTCCACATGCGCTTACAATCATTTTAAGTCCTCATAGTTGTCAACTTGGCCAGTTATCTACGGGCAATTCAAATCACAGCCATTTTACTAATTTTGAAGAAGATACGTAATGAGATTCAAATGGATAAATAAAACCGACAGCAAGTGAAACACATCTTCAAACTTACATTCTGAGACTGAGCTCTCTCAAACAGCAGCTGTAATTCTAGCCAGGAGACACGTAACGTCCACTGATCCAGGGTCTGAAAATAGGAACAGTTAAACTAAGTGAATACATCATCATTTTATAAAATACATATAGAACTGTCTGACTGGCAACTAGCAAAACAATTCAAGAAAAACAAATAACATATAGATCTATAAACAACTTGACTGTGATGATAAATTCTCTGCCAAAATCTGTTCTTCGTCAAGGCAATAATCCTCATCATCATACCTTATAACCCCTCCCAGTGAGCTCGAATCCACTTTATTTGAATTTTAACCTTCAAATAAAAGCTATGAAAGACTCAGATAAAATAGACAAGATAAGATAAACTTTATTCGCCTTCAAGAGGATATTCCATTCACTGTTGATGTGACACAATATATGTAGCTGTGTAAGACACATTGACATTACAGGCAGAAAAAGATATCACGTACAGCATGAGAAAAAGGCAGTCTGGTAACATTGCCTCAGCTTGATAAAGCATACCAGTGCTCACAATTTATGACATAAAGTGATCTGATAAGTGTAAAATGAGTACCATCTTGCACTTTTTCGAAGCAAACTATAAAGGTCCTCAAAAATGCCTCTGTTTCCATTGAAGAGCCCAAGTAATGTTATATGTCAATGATAATGCTAGTGATGTGTATAATCAAACTGCAAAATATCAACCCCAGTTACCCTTTCCACCACCCAATTTGCCTTTTCTAATTAATCTCCCTCAAAGCATGCTGCACTTGCTGGTAAAACAAAGTGGAGATATGTCCTCTAAATCCATTTTTGAACTCTCCTATCCTGTGCTTTCTTTTTTTTTTTGATTTGGTAGCAAGACAGTCCCAGTAAGTCATTTGATGATCAACATTTCTAACTTGTACAGAACAATTCCACCAGCATCTATAAGTCTCGTGCCCAGGGCAAATGAGGCGGAAGTCGATCTGGAAGATGTCAAGTTATGACCATTTTTTTTACTATTTTCTGACTGAGATACTAACATTTTTTATTTGTTTTCCACAAAGTGAAAATTCAACCTTTTCTTATCTGACAAGAAAAAGTTGGTATCTGAGTCGGAAACTAGTTAAAAATTACCACAACCTGCAATTGCCCGGAGCGACTTCTGACTCATTTGCTCTGGGCATAAGACATATGAAGACAATGTGTGGCAATCATTAATACTCTCCATATACTAGCAAGGTAACATTTGCCATATGGTCGAGATATAGAATTACCTATTAGATACAAACTGACTATTCAGGTGAATAAAAACAATAAAAATTTAATAAGTTTTCTTCATTCATTAAACAGACAAAAAAATCATCTGACATATATCAGTGGCAAAAGCTAAAAGTGAGACCCGACGTGAGTTTTCTCTTTCTCTCACTCACAAAAATGACCTCTAAACACACTCTAACTCTGTCTCTCTCTCTCTCTGTCTCTCACCTGTAAGACCCTCTGCACCACATGCTTGTTCTCAGGCTCACATCCTTCCACCTGGTTAGGCACCCCACTTGGGTAACAGATCATCTGGAGTAGCTGCTGAGCCTAGGAGGACAGACATATGAAATAAACTATGGGAAAAATTAGAAACAGGCTTTTCAGGAATGAATTTATTGTCTCCTATGATATAAGGGTGAAATAGTCTATTGTTGGAGCCCATAAAGCAGTTAACAAGGTTGAAATTATACTAACATAGAGATCTATAAGCAACTTGATTGTGATGATAAATTCTCTGCCAAATTTTCGAGCCCGCTTGGCTTTTTGTCAGGGCAAATCATCATCATCATCATCAGTGGCAAGACTGAAATTATACTAAGTCACATAAAATGTCACAGTGGGTCTAATATGAACATCATTTGTTATGAACCCATGATCAATCTCATTTTGCTCCTTGTGGAATGAAGCTAAATATGCGCACAGTAAGAGCCATATAAGCGATTCCTTTTCCTATATTATAGCAGTAAAATTGTGTGTATGCTCATATGGATTCTCACTTACAACTACACTGTGAATGACAAATAAATGATACTGCTGATGACAATTATTTTCTACTGAGAAATCCTTTCTCACCTGTCTATAGGACAAGATGGGGTCATTAAGGAGGTCACTGGTGAAAAGCTTCTCTGGATTACGGAGGAACTTTTCTCGTACCCAGTCCTGGCGACAGATCTCAGTTAATGCCCGCTTGGCAAACTCACTGAGACTCCCACTGCCCAGACCATCTTTGCCGTTCTGTCCACCGGAGCTGGCACTGAAACAGAAGCAAAGCGACTTCAGTCATATTATTGACAAATTATAGATCTAAACTGAAAGTCTTCATCGAATAAGAAAGGATGAAAACAGTTATGAATTCTTAACCCTCTCAACCCGCGACGCAACACAGTGTCGCGTCAAGCTGCTATTCCCAGCAGCCGTGATGCGAGAGTGTGTAGTGTCAATTGTTCTCTCCCAAATGCCATAACACGAGACACTGTCGCGTCAACTTCAACTTTTTTGTACGGACCCACGCCAGTGTAAACACAGGGAAACCATTCCGAATATGGAAAACTAATAATTTTCTATCATTTGGTACTTTCCCTTTGACCATAGAGCTCGCTAAAAGGACTTTTTGTAGTCAAAAACGAAACCCCTTCGAATAGAAGAAAATCAGTGGAAAAAAATGGCGGCGTCCAGGCCATGGAGGTTGTTCGCCTCAAGAGAAGTGCTTGAATTGTGCATGCAGGCTGGTTCAGAGTTTTATTCAGTGTGTTCAATATTAGAATCAGCATATGTATAGGAATAAACCAGTAGATGCAGAAAAACTGTTTTGGTGAGTGAAATAGCAGTGTATGTCTCATGTGTGAATTACAATCTGTATTCTTAGACTTGTTTGTTTACTGCTGACGGCCATGTTGTTTTTGTTGATATGGTGATGTAATCGCTTATGGAATTGAAAAAATAACCATATTCAGTCTTTCTACTAACCTTATCCTACTTTTATATGGATAGATCTTTCACCTTTGTCGATAAGGATTGCTGAAATGGTATTTTGAAAAATGAAAAAAATCATACGGTTTATGGGAATTTCCTGGTTTTACATAGCGGTATATGGGAATAGCAATGGCAGAAGAACTACGGGTTGAGTGGGTTAAGCAAAACGTGAGCTCAGTTCTCTGTTGTTCTTTTTCCATTTTTTGCATTTTGATAAAATTGATGTTTCATGTTTAGCAAACGTTTTTGCACATAGGAGATAGGACAACATGATTTTCAAAATCTACCTGTTTGGGTAAGTGATCAGTGAAATAATTACATTATACGGTAGGTTTACTATCTCTCTTTCATATAACATATATCTCCAAATAGCCCAATAGTGGAGATAGAGCAACAAAGAACTGAGCTCATGACATGTTCTCATATGACATTCCTCAGCATGACAGCTATCAGGAAATGTCACTAAAGAGGAAATCCACAGAAAGAATTACGTATTCATTTCAGGAGAGTCATACTGAAATGACTCATAACGTGATTTGTGCTGTAAAACAAATGACTCACGCTTTTACCATAGAACTGTGATGATGTGAATAAACTCTTTGATAATGAGAAAAGTAACTGATGGAAAAATCAGTTGCAGGATGAATATCTGGTATATAAAAACAAAAACAAAACTT
>JBCAUA010267926.1:0-20025 GCA_038406235.1 Peronia verruculata | reverse complement strand
ACTTATAATGTAAAAGGAGCTTTGATAACTAGATGATTGCAAATAAGCCCATTCTGTTCCTTCAGCATCATGCACACTCACACCATATGAAAAAAGACAGAGAGAGACAGATCCAGACAAGATGTGGCACATGCCGAGTGTAACAAGAAGACAGTAGTATATATAAATGTAATAGCACGAGAGAGAGAGAGCAATGAACTTTAGGATCAGCCTCTCAATGAAAGATTCATCTAGTATCTACCGTCATTATTTTATCTATGCCAACTTTGTCATCTTCTGTAAGCAACCTTTATATTGGCTGTCCTTTCCCAAATTTATTACATTTTCTTCTTCTTCTTATTATTATTATTATTATTCTCATTTTGTTCTTTTTTTTCTGATTTTTTTTTGTTTTTTATACCATTCTTAAGGAGCAGTTGATGAAACTTTGGAGAGGATCTAAATTCCCGTTGTCCTGGAAGCTAACAATGCCAGCAGATATGAAAGAGATACGCGTCATTACCTCATTGAGGCATGTCAACAGAGCCTGGCGTGTTGTAAAGGAAATCTTGAGTGAACAATGCAAGGAAAATGCAACGCTTGCTGGTGACCTAGATGTGAAGCAGCTACCGGTTGCTCGATAGCAGAAGGGTCAGGCAAGGTCATTTAAATCAGGGGTTTCGCGTGTGTAGAGTGGAGGTGTAAGAGCGGTGGAAAGGTCATCCACGGACATGTACGTTACATGTAGTTTATCTGGTGTGGATATAGTTTATAATAAAAGTAATGCATGTAATAATGAAGCTCATTAGATTGAACGGATCAAGTTAGTTGTAAAATTTCTACATGTATAATGTTCTTCATGATTAATTTTTGGTTTTGTCCATTAGTTGAGCACGTTTTGACCCGTGGCATGGCTGCCTGTTAATGCTTTTATTACCAGAATCTCAACAGATTCAGATCGGTGTTTCTATTGCATCAAAATCACTGAATAGGCAATTGTCCATGGTCATAATAATATCATTGCTTATACGCGTACTTGGATGTTGATTTAGGAATGGGAAAAATTCATATGATGAATTAAATCTACTGCAACTACAATATTTTCCTGACAGTGAAAGTTAGAGAGAGAGAGAGATTTACGGAAGTGGGAAAGTTACAACAACAACAAAAAAAAATAAGATGTGAACAGGGATTCATTCAGTCACATACACAGACAAATAAATACAATAAAACGAAATAAAATGAGTGACAAAATCAGCAGAATGGACTTATTTGGAATCTCCATGTAACAAGAGATTAGGGCCATGTGATAATTGAAATCTCTTTGGTGAACAACGATACAAAACAACTCGTCTTTTCAACCAACATACATCAAAAGTTAATCAATCTATCCCCTTGCTTTGTTTGACACTGTTGTCACACTCGTAAGTTGCACAGTAGCTACCTATGGTGTATGAGTATGAATCATCGTGACCAGCTCCATAACTTTCTTTTGCCAGACAAGGAATGTTGAACATGCATAGGAAGGAAGAAAAAAAAAATCACTTTTGCACACTTTGCTTGAAAAATATATCATGAAAAATGTTTTGAACATTATGATATAAAGAAAATGTTTTCTTGTTATTGTTATAATTTTATCAAATATTTTGGTGATCAATCTTTTGAATGACACTAGGTAAAGGGATTTTTTTCTTTCTTTACGCTGTTTGCTCAAAACCTCATGTCTGGCAATGGGAAACAATAGGGGTTGTTTTGTACAATGACAATATAAACACCAGAGTAAGATGTTTTTGTCACGTATCATGACTTATAATGTAAAAGGAGCTTTGATAACTAGATGATTGCAAATAAGCCCATTCTGTTCCTTCAGCATCATGCACACACACCATATGAAAAAAGACAAAGAGAGAGACAGATCCAGACAAGATGTGGCACATGCCGAGTTTAACAAGAAGACAGTACCGGTAGTATATATACACGTAATAGCACGAGAGAGAGAGAGAGCAATGAACTTTAGGATCAGCCTCTCAATGAAAGAGAACCTGTACTTTTCACTCATGTAAATTCAAATTCAAACCAAAATCCACTATCTGCAAAAGTAACTGGAAGTCAAAATAGGAACAGGACACAGTTTTTTGTAAAAAAGACATAGGATTTTATTACATATCTATTTTACATCATGCAAGAAAAAATAATGGAATGTACAGATAGGTGATATGATGACAAGTACATACAGAGTCAAGTCACTGAGCGAACAAACCAAACATACATGTGAAATATACTGGAATGTTTCCCAAACAAGGGAAAAAAAAAAAAAACAGTATTGGCAAAAACATATCACATTAATTTTCTCTTTGCATGGTGAATTTGTTTTATGGTCAATAAATACCTCAATCAAAAACTATGCTTCATTGTAATTTTTTGGTCTTTTTTTTGGAATGCAAAGAATGATACTACCATACAAAAGCTGTGAGCATCTATTAGATCTGCAACATTTGCCAATGTTGATGATAAAAGTAAAAGAAATCCACTGGCAGAACTACAGATGTCACAAGGGGAATCATCTTCAATACCTGGTACATCATATAATAATTATCATTGACTGAACTAAAAAATTTCATGAAGGACAGCAACCCTTTTCACAGTCACGCTATCATACTAAAGGGAAACAATCGAAGAAATTCCCGTATTGTTATAATACATGGATTTTGTGATATCTTCCTAGCTAGACGTTGACTATTTTTAGTCCAAATTTTGTTAAACTATATACAGGACAGTATTTAACCAAACAACAAAATAACTTGTTTGTTTTCATACCACTGTCATCAATTGTTTATCATTACTGCATTTTGCAAAAGTTTAAGAGGTACACTGGCAACATGTTTTTCTTTGTGGTGCCAAATACATGTATGGTGTTTAGTAGGTTTCTTCCTGGCTTCTTCTCAGCGTTATGGGATTTGTACCCTGTGATCCTTATGGCTCCGGAAAGTAGTACAGGAAAGTTTAATCATTTCAGTGTTAATTGGTTTGAATATTGTCAAACAAAATTATCAGAGAATGTAAAGGTAGATGTTCAGCAACATTTCCTTGTTAAGTGTATTGCAAAAATTACTGATCAAGACAACAGCGTCTTCAAAAATGCAGCTGGAGAAAAAGATACATGTAAAAAGTCTTTCACTATCAAAACATGAACAACCCAGAGGCTCTGCCTAATCTTAAGGCGGATGAAATTGTCAAGAATGTGCTGGGGGAACGTCCCACTATGGCATTTGGAGTATAGCTATTACAATACGAATGAATATTCTGTACAAATATGTATAATTTGTATCATCAAAACTGTAACAATCTGACATTCACACCCACAAAACAGAAGGAAAATTCATACAATTCATGTTTAGATATAGGTCACAGCGGCCAGTTCCAAACATGACTGAAACAGAATCTTTTCTTGCTTCCTTATCATCAATAGTTGCATAGCTCTATCTTACAATAATGCATACATTTTATAAGTGACAATCTCATGATTAAAACACCATACATTCACAATAATAACAAGGTGCTGCAGCCAAAAACAAACAAACAAACAAAAAATCAATTTTTCCAGATCTAGCCTTCTATGCTGTGGAAAGAAGAAGGAAAAACCAAAAAAAAAAAAAAAATAATAATAATAATTTAGCTCCTTTTCAACTCAGTTCAGCTATCAAAGTTAGATTATTTATAAAATGGAATGGGTGGGAGGAAGATTCATTCATGCCTTACTAATTTAATTGTTTCAATAAGCACAGTGGAAGGAGGCAGGAGATTTTAGAGGATAAGTAGGTTAGATTTAAAGAAAACATTATAAAGGCTGGGACAACATTTCGCTAGCTAAAGTAACTACAAACAAACCAATAAATCAGCGGATGGAGGGGAAGAGAAGGAAGGGGGATAGTGGGACAACAGATATGATACCTTATTAGATTTGCAGTCCACAACAATATCAGTGGTGGAAATGAAGAAACTGGCAGACAAGTTAAATTTCTATTCTATTACATATTTGAGATATAGATCTATAATATATGATTATTATTTCAAAGAATTTTGAGGGAAAATGTCAAAAGAGATGAAGGCACAAAGCAGTCATATCACCATAACTGCAACCAATCAAAAATTTCATTTAAAAAAATTGTTAAAATTAGAAGTGTAAATATGATAATTAATCAAAATCTTTTACCGTTCAACTTTTGTTGTGAAAATCTGAATTCGAAGAAAATGAAATTTTTAAAAAAAATATACTATATAGGACAAGTTTAGTTTATTGATTGTTTATAAATAGCCAATATTTGATTCTGAAAACTGACAAGCTGTTCACCTGTAATAGAAATTTCATATTTCACATTCCTACATCAAATATCACTTCAGAACTTGTTACTTTCAACATACACAGTCATTCTTAGATGGAAACCCATTAGTCAACCATCACTTCAAAATGTATTTGTCCAATCTGTTCTATGTGGTCACGGACTATGTTTTTTGCATATGCTCGACAGGTCATCATCAGCATGATGCCTGGATGAGGGTTCTCAAATCTCAGAAACATCAGAGGTGATCTGTAGCCTTGCTGATTACGGAAGGGGAAGTATTTGAAGTGAAAACCTTGGTCAGGTGGGAAATAGGACAGCTCACCCATGTTTTCAATTGTTGCATTGTCCTGGAGTGAAGATGAAAAATACAACATATAAATAAATCAACATATTGTTTCTGACATTATAAATGAAATCTTCAAAAGCAAAACAGTTAAAAAAAAAAAAAGATGCACAAGGCAGTCTAAGCAAAAAAAAAACAAAAAACATTGTCCTACTGCCACAAAGTGGCAAATTAATCTATAATAAGGGAAGCTTCGAATGTCAGTCAGTTTAAACACAAGATGAAACAGAAAGTTCAAGTGCATCTCGCTGGCTCAGTTACCAAGGGATCATGGATCTTTCTCTTACAATGATAAGCAAAACTGATATACAAAACAAAAAATGCATAATTCTCTTAATCTTATAGACACTGGCTTCCTCATTATTTTTTAAAAAAAGACAACAATCCGAAATTAAATTTCTACTGAAAATACTGCATAACAAAGGGCTTTTAATTGCAATATATTATTCTTGAATAACGGTATCGACTTACATCCCCATCACAACGGACATGAATCCACCATGGATCATTCTCTCTCCAAACATGCTTTATAACTGCTGGCACATCCTCCTTTGTGTATTCCTCTGGTACCCAATCAAAGATCTAAAAGGAAAAAAAGAATGAATATTATTTTCTTGTCCACTTTATTTTTGTTCTTTTTTTTGCTGCCGCTATTGAGTCAAAATGGCATTTTATCACATCACAGATAAAAATTTTTTGCTACACCACTGCTTTTTCTTGCCAACACAACATAAATCAAAATTTCCATGCCATTACTGGCAAAAGCCCTGAATGGACCGACCACTGAATGGGCAGAGGTACAAAATACGATCAATTGTGTTGTGTTGCAAAATGACCTTACTGCCTCTGGAGAATATATATATGTTGAACACCCTCTGCAGACAATAGAGCATATCAAGTAATTATGGCTGCAAAGTGTTAAATTATACAGTCGTGTCCGCTTACTTTGAATTTTCTAGGGCCATCTAAAGGGTCCAAATGAAGAGAGCTCGACCCAGTGTTAATAAGGGCGGCAATTATCGAATGACCAATCAAGGACTATTTCATTTTTTTTTTACATGATTATTTCCCTTTATAAGGAACCTGTGCTGCCCTTCCAGCCTTCCCCTTTATTTAAATTCAAGCCCACTTGTTGACTGGATTGTTATCCCAAATGAGGGATGTCTTGAAAGCAAAAGTAAAATAAAGAAAAGCAGAGGCAGAATAGTGTTATAGTATCTAGTTCTGAAAAAGATTGTATACAGGCACTTTTAGTTTTAAATGAGGTGTTGATGAGTAGATTTTAGCCCTGAAAAAGACTTTTTTTAAAATCAAGTTTTAGCCCTGAAAAGGACATTTTGAATAAGTTTTATGGCTATAATAAAGTTTTAACAGAGGAAGCAATCACATAGTCTGTGAGGCTGTCTATTTAAAGGGAGTGAAAAAAACGAGCTTGAAGTAGAACCTTGGCTGTTCCATCACAATGCACTAAAAGGAAGACAGGGATCATCATAATAGAAATTCAAGCTGTATTATAGTGTTGCCGACATATCTAATAATACATACATACATGTATAGAAGTACATGTACATGTATTCCTGTACTGTAAGTTCTGTCGAGATGTTTGACTATCGATCGAGTGCTTGGCAGCTCTGGCCCCCGTACACTGTTTACATTTACCCTCTCCAATCCCCACCGAGCGCATAAGGCCTACTTGAGTAGCATGGGGCAGACAATAGCCCACATGTAAATTCACTGTCTAATCTCTCTCAATCTGCGGCGCTGTCTCGTTTGTTTTCCACATTGGGTGGAAACCACGTGGAGACAAAAGTCAACTGTTACCTTTGTGGCAGCGCTGACCGGTTCGAAGAAAAGGAAACATGCGGTACTGGTTTCTAATTATGCGAGAGCCAATAAACACATGCAAAATGAAAAAAAAAATCTATTGTTTTGTTTTTTTTATTCAAACTATAAGAAATTCTAATAATCAGAGTTTGAGTTTGGAATCAACAGAAGTACATTTTATGATACTGATGGATTTTTTTTTTCCAAACTAAAGATATCCACAATACAGAAACGCATGGTGTTGATACTGTAAACCAATACAACATTTTTTTTTTTTTTTTACACGTACAACAAGTCAGAATCATTTATGACAGAACCACTAATAACAGGAAATCAATTATAACCGGAATGCCACTAATCCCATGTCTATTCCTTCACTGCCCTCAAGTGATCAATCTGACGTGAAATTACACCATGATACTCTCATGTCTTGATAAGTTTTGTTGCCTTTGTAGACATTTTTGCCATCCTGATATCATATTGTGTTTCAATAGCTGAACGCCATGGATAAAAGTAAGATCTACACACATCGCAGTCACTTCAAGATTTTACTGCTCTTAGGACCACAGCAGTGGTTGCAGCCTCCAGCCTACTATGTTCCTATAAGCCATAATATATGCAAATTGCATTGAAGTCGTGTAAATTTTATACTTTTCATACTATAATTATGCTTTTACTCAACCTTAAACTAGCCAGATGTCAGCAGCTGTAAATCTGAACAGTGATCCAGACTCAAGCAAGTTGAAAAACAACAAACAAACAAACTCAAAGCTGGAGATTCTTTCAATCATATCAGAAGGATGAGTCTGGATAGTTTATTTCAATCCAAACTTCAAACTAATATCACCAGTGCCTCAAAACTGCAAGAAATTCAGACAGCTCACATCCCCACAATTGGGGACATAACAAGATTGCTACAGAACTTTTGAACCAATATGATGCCAAAAAAATAAATCTGACAGAAGCTACAGTTACCTACCCTATTCAATTTTAGCAAAATACAAGGCTGTCCATCATCAAATCCATAGTTTTGCTGTTTCACACAGTCCCCTCCCAGTACAATGGGGTCAAAGACACAAACTTTATCCAGCTGTTCTGTCCTTCGGCCTCTGGTCTCACTACAATCAATGTAGTTGTCTCCAACTTGCAGTTCATTTTCGTAATCTGTAAGAAAAAAAGAAACAACGGCTTGGATTATTCATCAGCTTTGAAGGTAAACAGCCAGACAAAAATGTAAGACAAATGAAGTTCCCTTAGTCAATGCCTTGTGTCATGATCTATTTAATATTGTTCAAATAAGAAGAATTATTCATTTATATAACATAATGTGAGTAAACTGAAAACTGAAGGTATTGTTTGCAGAAACCCTGTTTTCAAAAATGTTGAAAATTTACATACAAACTGGAAATTTAATGAAGATTAACAATGCTGGTTCCTGAACATTGTTGGATCACAATTTAGTAATTACACTTGATTTTCATCCCATAAATGCTTGAAATGTTTTGGCATGCCATTTCATGGGCAGTTTGAATTGCTGCGCAGTGAAATTAATGGGGTGTTTTTTGGGGTCGGTCGCAATAGAGAGAGAGAACATGGCTTACATATAGGTTTGTCTACATGGTGTAGGCATATCTGAATGCTCATCATTTACTGACAACTGCCTTCCCAACCCTAGGTCATGTGACTGAACTCAAAATTCCTCACTGGAGGATAAAATTTTCGTTCATTTTTCTGCACAGTGACAAAATCGATAAACATAGAGGCAGAACTAGAGGCTGCTTTACATTTCCATCTATGTTACTGCTTTGAATTAAAGCAAGATCTCTAAATTCAAGGATCTGGATGAAATTTTAAATCTTCGTTAAGAATTTCTTTGCCTGCGGCACATGTCCTTCTTTAACATTTATGTTGGCATATGATCTATTTAAAGTACATATAATGTGTAGATCTGCACATTTTCTTCATTAGCTTAACTTCATAATAAGCTAGAAACCATACCAAATCAATGAATAAATGCCAATATGTATTCCTCATTCACAAACATTTCTGTGCCTGAATGATTCTCACAAAAGCCTATTACAGAGACTCTGTCCACCTATGTACTGACTGCTACAGACACACAGCTGGAGGATACAGAGAGGGGGAGGCAAAGGGGGAAGGAAAGGAAGAGGGCAGGTGGCCAGTGGTGTGCAATAAGCATTGTCAAAATTATGCTGATGAGTAATAGTAATGTAACAACAGGTGCAATGTATGGGTGTTTGTCTATCTGTGAGAGGGGATTTTTTGACTCACTGTAAAAGCATAAGAGTGCATTGATATCATCTTTAGGAAACCCTTGGGCAGGGGTTGCTGTGGTTGGGGGTTTAGACATTTCTCCTCAGCAAAAACTAAGCACTCCAGGTTCGAATCCTCCCAGTGCAATAGCAAACATTTGGAATCTGCTGTTTTTTTTTTTTTTTTTATTGGCTTAATAGTTCTCAGGTCTTTTGGATAGGGATGTCCAATATCTAGCCTTCTTAACAAACATGTTTCAGAGATCCTATGTGTGTGATATGCATGTTAAAGAATCCCTGGCTGTTGTAGGATAAAGAGTACGCAGGCATAATTTCCATATTCCAAAAATTTGTTCTCACTGAACTGCCCACATATTTCAAGCCAAGATAATCCAACTTTATTGTCATAGAAAGCTAAACACATAAAACAAAAACAAAAAATTAATAAGTAAGGTAATCCGGACTGTATTCAAGTTATTTACAAGAACATGCATCACAGGTCTGATCACACCCGTTTGTTTCCTTTCAAAAACTGCATTATGATATCAATTCCTGCTGGGAAAATTAAATCATCACCATAACTGCCTTCTAAAAATGACACCACTTTCCAAACATTATTCTGAACCAGATCTAAATTCTTCTCTTGGAAGATTAAATGATAAGGAATGTTCTCATTATTTGAGGTCAATTTGTTCTTTTATTTTTCATTTCTAACAGAGTCATTGGAGCTATGGCTGACACAGTAAAAGATCTTACTGTAACTTTACTGAGATGCCCTTTTCATTAAAATTTTATCAATCACTTACATTGGATATAAGCTTCAATGTGGTCCAGGTAGTGAACATAGGTTGAGCCATCGCCTTTGATAAATCGTATCAGGGTAGAAGATACATCGGGCTGGGGTCGGAAAGCTAAGCCAGGCACCTGCAGCAGATCATAAATTTTAAAAATGAGCTGACTTTTCACACCAGAAGTATCAGATATAAACTGGCTGAGCTCTGAATTTCTTTTCCTTTTGTGCAATATGTAGCAGATTTGACACAGTTGGAGTCTGAACATGGTGCAAAACAAATATCTTCCTATAAATTACTCAGAAAATTTGTCCTTTCAAAAAATAAATAAAAAATTCATCAGTGCCTCATGGGCTATTATTCTACAACAATATCTGCAGATTTAAAGAGTGCTTATAAAATATGACACAGTATACTAGCAATGTGCAGGGAAATAAATAAATGAGGAAAGAGTTAGAACATCATGACTGCCTCATGACTGTAAACAGCTACCTGCATGAAATCTACAAGCAGGAGAAACAATATTAATAATCCTGGAAAGATCACATGGCAGAGTGTTACTTGGTACTTAAATGAGATAAATGACAGGTATAATGGATGGCAATATGTTTTTGAGCATTGAATTAGCATCAGCCTGGTTGTCAGCCCTGGCCATCACCTGGCAACCTTGTAGCTATAAAACACGAGATGGAGTATGACCTCTGCAACTGTACCTGTAAAATACTGGCCGCTCCATTCACATGTGGATCATTCCAATCAACCACTGCATAAAAAATAGCACCAAATCCTATGGAAAAGCCCATGAGAGCTACCAGGAATGCAAAGATACATCCAATGTAGAGTCCTATGGACAGAAAAGACATATCCCATGATATGGTCATCATAAGCTAGACTGAGGATTTTGAGAAATACAAGAACATTCAAGACTTGGAGGAATTTCATATGAGAAAATAGAAAATAACAATATCAGGAGATCGAGACAAGCAGGCCTACCTAGGTATGTATTAGTCATCATTCTTGAAAACATGATATTGCTATGCTACCCGGTGGATAATCGCACGAGGAACTCAAGTGTATACAGACTGACCGAAGGAGCAAAACAACTGACCAGTCAGGAGGCTAAACTTACACCTCCTTATCCACAAGGCCAATCACAAGTACTGTCCCACGTGTTGTCAAACAAAGAAATGGTTACGGGTTAGTCAACAACATGGCCTGATTATGCAGTCATACATCAACCATCACCTCCTCTCCTTTGTCTACCTGTTCCCTCCATCCACGTCCCCATTTTACTGCACATCTAGCAGTGTGCTTTTCTATTAAGTGGACAATATGATGTGGAATTATACCATAAGTACTCGGGTATGTTGGTCTGACACCGGCTGTTAAACAGATCTTTTCATTTGGGAGAGCGAAGAGCGGGTTCTTAGAGGGGTAAATTATAGAGGAAAAATTCGGTTTCGCAGCAAAGGTGGGTTCTTAGGCCGACCGGGCTCTTAGGCGGAACCACTGTATTGCAGATGGTTGGTGATGAAATACATCAGCCCTGCTTTAATTTGTTTTACTAAACAAGTGCTAATTTTTTAGATTTTTTTGTTTTTGTATCCTTAGACAAACAGAAGAAGGTGTTGAGTTATCAAGGTTGATGGAGAGATGTCTGAAAGAATCTCGGTGTATAGACTTGGAATCACTTTGTATTGTGTCAGGAGAGAAGGTAAGTCTTATTATAAATATTTAAGTGAAATTAATGACAATGTTCTGATGAGATAAATATTATAATAGTGTTGATCAGATGTTCAAATAGCCATGAACTTAATTTACCCAGTCATGTGATGATAGACCTATAAGTGGCTATATAGTTTCACTGTGTGCAAAATTAATATTTGTTTTAGATCAACACAAGGCTTTAAGGGTAGATGTTTCAAAATGTAGCTCTAAAATAAAGAAAAAAACCTCACAAACATAACAATAATTTGAAATGATTATTGAGAAATCACAGTTTCAGATTGATTTAAAGATTGCAGTTGCTTTATCAAGTTAATGTTTGCACATCTCCAGGCATGGCATGTGAGGGTAGACATCCACGTACTGAATCACGAGGGTAATATTCTAGACTGTTCCAGTATTGCAGCTATCGCAGCTTTAGCCCATTTCAGGTGAGGGTTTCTATCTGGTCACTGACATGAGAATTGAGATAACCACCCTAGAGGAGGTTGAAAGATGTAACAAAACAAGCACTGATGTGAGGAAGGTTGGTGTTATAAAATCTTGCTTCTAACAACACAAGTTGTCCAAAAGCTTCACTTTCTCAGTTCCAGATGGACTGCTGGGGAAATGTTGATTTGTAAGAAATTTTCATTTTGTTGAAATTGTCTAGCATTGAAAATGATTTCCTTCACTGCAGCCAACATGAAATGGTAAAACAGCTTGTTTGTTTGTGTTGCAGTTTAATGGCACATCAGCACAATAAATGGCTATATTGTGCCTAACACTTGAGTACATTTAACAGGGTAATAATAAATAACATGTTTATGAGTTATGAAAAGACATCAAGATTATGTATAAAAATTTGGGCTATCAAAAAAGCACAGCTTTTGTAAAGTGAAAAAGCTGTAATGATGAGTGTAAACAGCACAGTTTCATTCTTTTCACAGACGCCCCGATGTCACAGTTTTAGGAGAAGAAATCACCATTGTAAGTATAAGTGTCTTTCACATCTTCATGATTTATGCCTTACCACAGGGTTTATGAGTTGATAGATTATTACTGCAGCAGCCATCACTCATGATAAATTTTATAACCCTAGACCTGTTTGGGACCAGTCTGCTCCAAAATTCACTCATAGTACTTTGCAGTGGATTTATTCACTCAGCACTATCCACATTGGTAAAAAGTACTTGAATGTCCCTGCCATCAGACAAACTGTCGCTTCTTGACTTTGTGTGAATCATTACAAAAGTTCACATTTTCCAAGTATTTCTGCCGACACTTAGAATGTTAAGCAAATATGGGGGAAACTGCTTCAAGCAATTTCCATGTTTATTTCCGTAAGGATAATTTAACAGAGACTTCACTGTGAATGTGTTGCATGGTTATTATTAAAGTACAGCAAACTTAAATTTATTATAAAAATTATGAGATGGTTATTGTTTATGGGACACATAAATCAAGTCATAACTTCAGCAATTATTGAAAGCAGATTTTCAGACTCCGCTCTTTGCAGAGAAACAGGTGAAAATATTAATTTTTTGTCAGTAGTATGTAGCAAAGAAGAAAATGTGTGCTATTAAAAAGTCCTCCATATTTAAGAATTCTGAAATGTATGGGTTTTTTTGTCTGTTTTTTCTTTAAATCAAAGACTGAGGCTGAAAAGGTTATTTTCAGTACAGTGTAAATAACATTCAAAATTTCAAAGATTTTGAATCAATGTCAGATTCTGAGAGTGAATGGTTACGGGTATGTAAAGTATGTAAAGATTGATTTCTCCGGCTATTTTACTAAAATTTCTTCTACTTCATTCTCAGCATTCGATGGAAGATCGCAATCCTGTCCCCTTGAGCATCCATCACATGCCACTTTTAGTTTCATTCGCATTTTTCTCACAAGGGTAGGTTATTAGTGTTCACATGATGGTGGATTGTTATGGTGGTCTTTGTTTTCAGTGCTTTTTATTATAATTTTTAGAACAAATATTTAGTCAATGTAGAGGATAAAAATATTTTGTCTTTTCTACGTCATGTTCTGTTTACGTGTCTCAGCCTCCTGGTGGAGGTTATCTCTTGTCTTTTCTAGTGCGTAATTTTTATGAAATTGTTCGATTTGAGTTCCAAGATCAGTGTAATATGATGAAACATGTCTTGGTGGTTAGTATGTTTTGGGTTTGTTTTGTTTTTTTTTTTGAGTGGACATTTTGTATTTTATACATACTTTTGATTAAAAAAAAAAAAAATACTGAACGACTTGTGGAAAGTTAATTTATTGATTAGTTCCTGCAAATCATATTTTTAGTACTCAATAAGTTTATAATTATAATGTGTAAAATATCCTTGAAAATACCTCAGTTTGAATGTGCCTTGTCTCTATTTTTTCAGAAAGTATATGTTGATTGACCCCTCTGAGAAAGAAGAGAAAGTGACAGAAGGCAAGATGGTGATAGGGATGAATAAACACAGAGAAATTTGCACATTGCAGGTCACAGGGCAAATGTTGTTGTTAAAGGAACAGGTGGGTCTATCATGAGCTGATATCTCTTTCTAAGCTTGCCCATGTGAATATTCAATTTGCTGTGGCTGAGAGTCTTATCATGAGAAAGGAAGAATCAAGTTATCAATTTCTACGCGTTTTTATTACAGGAATGTCAAATTTCCTGCTTTAATAGGATTTCCTACTATTTGGCTGTCAGTAATTTCTCTGTTGGCCCCAGATCCAGTATTATTTGCCGTTAACAGTTTTACGTGTTGCTAAAGAATATACTGGGAACTCTCCCTCTTTTTTCATGTAGACAGATTGACGTCCTTGTAAATATATTTCCTGTTACTAGGCCATAGCCAGAGACATAGTTCGATCATACAATGAAGAAAAATGAATTCATTCTCTTTCTCATGTAGTGTAAGAAATTGTGCTTGCTGAAGGAGAGATAGAGTTTAAAGAAGGTCATGTATGAACAAACTTTATTTTTCTTTGTTTTTGTTGTTTTTCATTTTTCAGAATTTGATTTTCTTTTGAGATAAATATTTTCATGAGAACCAAGTAATGTATTTTGCCATTCAGGAGAATTCTTAGATGAAACTTGAAGTTAACATCATCATGACGGAGTGACATGAAGTTGACTAAAAAATTTGGCTCATATTTTGGCTTTCATTTCAACATCAAGATGAAGTTATTTATATGTGTTATTTGCTTTTTTAATAGTTTAATTAGTTGCTGGTTGGACAGTCTTTTTCTATTTTATAAAATGATGGAGTGACATCTACACATCTCTGCAGCTTACCCACCATAGTTATGTACATGTACTTGTTGAAGTTTGTCAGAACAATCCTCAGCCACACCGCAGAACAGTTTCCTGAAGATTTGTGCTCTCTTTCAGTCAGGGATTATCATGCCACAGAGAAGAAATGCATGGGAGTCGCCTTGATCTTCTACTCCAGAGACAAAATGATCAAATTGGAGACATGATATATTCTTTTCTTAATGAAGATTTTGCACCCTTTTTCTTTCCTCTTTTTTTTTTTTTTTGTAACTTTTGTGTGTATGTTTGTTTTACCCTAATGATTTGTGTGATTGTGTTAATTTTGTTTGTCATGATTTCCTTCTTCCCTCTTTGCCTTTCCCAAGGTTCTGCGCTGTTCCAACATTGCTGTCATGAAAGTAACAAAAACGACAGAGTTGATTCTTCAGGCTTTGGAAAATGACAAACAGGCCAGGTATTATCCATCCTGTTCTTGTCTACTTCAAGTGTGAAAACTTATTTCTGTCGCATATTGCATGTAAGGAGATATCTCAGTTTAAATCAGGAAGAAGTTTGATAGGGGTTTAGGCACTGAACAGCTGCAAGCCACTTGACGAGTTTATAATGTGAGTTTGAAAGATGTAGTTTATTCCACCATTTGTCAATTACATACTAATTTGCTTCTGTTTTGAAGTAGAGAAAATTAGGAAAATGATTATTTTCTTAACTTCATTTTTCTGGCTGTTAAAAGTATTTGCATAGTGCCAAGGTTCCAGTGACATTTGATGCTCTATACGATACTGCTAAGGCAATTGTTTTTGGCGGTAATCCATCTTTAAATTTTGGAATGATTGGAGATGTGCTATATTTTTTTTTTCAAATGATCAGTTCTTTTTATTGGTCCCTTGAACAGATTACAAGGTGAGAAACATGGCTTTGCAGAGCTGATATCGGGTGACAAGGTTTCAGCCAATCAGCGACCAGGAACAGAGCTGCCAGCCAATCAAGAGGCTGAAGAGGAAGAAGGGATGAGCTCAATGGAGAGTGACAGTGAAGGAGGCATTTCACCCCCAGCAGCCAATGGAGATAGTGAAAAAAAGAAAAGGTAGATTCATTTGATTAGACATTATAATTTCCAAGATACATATCATTGGCCCCAAAAACTTTATTGTGCAGAATTATGTTTTCAGTTAACTTTTCACTATTACATTACAACTGGAAAAGTTTCAAAGCTCAAATGAATTTTCTTTTTGCCTATATTTTTTTCTTTTTTTAATTCCATATTCTTGTAGAATCTACATGGACTGATGAAGACACATCATTCATGGGTGAAATGAAATGGTGATCATCTTCCTGGTTGTTAGGGTTATTAGCATGATGTAGTTGATGTTCCCAATCAGAAATTCATCTAGCAAGGACAAATGACTCAAAATTTAAATTGTCTATTTACTTTTATGGAGTTTGTTGAAAGATGAATTTTGCTCCTATCTAAAAGGATTTACTGATTGTTGGAACTTATTTTTCCGTCAGATTTTTTTCTTCACCATTGACATATTTTTTATTATCTCAGTTTTTAGGATTTCTTTGCTTGTAAGTCAGAGCTAAAATTCAGTTTGTTTCTGTGAAATATACAACTTTAATTCTCTTCCTTCCACAGCCATGCTGAAAACCCAGTTGAAATTCTTGTAAGTCAAAATGAAATAACTTCATTTTTTTTTTTAAAGTACAGTCGAGTCCACCCAAACCGAACTCTGATAATGCGAATTTCTGATAATTTGAATAAAAACAAAACTAGATTTTTTTTCCTCTTTGTGCCCATTAAATGCCTGTCGCATTAATTGAAGCCATTGCCGTGAGTTCCCTTTAAATTGAATCCGTCAGCGCTCCTTCAAAGGTAAAAATCTGCTTTTTTTCACTCCATGTGGTTCCCACCAAACAGGATAAACAAAGGAGACAGCGTTGCGGATGGGGTGAGAGGAATCAGGCAATTAATTTGCATGAATGTACTGTGAATGGGCCGGCGCCGTGGCTTCAAGTGGGCCATGTGTTTGGAGGGGACACTTGGGGTGAGGAGGGGGGGCAGTGTACGACGAGGAGCAGTGATATCGATCGATAATCAAGCATCATCGCAGAACCATATAGTGATAGAACAAGTAAACACGTGCGTGAACCGTACTATTATTATTATGGTGCTTCATGTGTAGACAACCCGAGGCGCTGCACCTAGCACCTGTGTTATAATCACTGCATTGCGGTATAGCTCTAGTCAGTATTTACATTGTGCTCTTTCACCTGCGGTTGGCTAGCTTTATTTTATGGAAGATGCTATTTTCCACGTGTGATGATAATACATGTAGTTGGGTAGGCTATTTTCACCGTACGAACACCAATTAATAATAGAACAACCCCGCTGGCTTAACCTGCTGGGACCCTCGACCAGCGCAAGTCCACCCTAACGCTAATATTATTATGTAGGTCCGACAAGCAGGTGATGGTCCTCCCTAACGCTAACATGCATGAGACCCTCGACCAGCGCAAGTCTACCTTAACGCTAACATGTAGGTCCGATGAGCGGGTGACGGTCCTCCCTAACGCACCCTATGGTGGAAATAGTCAATCCTTTATTTTATAGACTAGATCTATGTGATAACTTCCTCTAACCCAGTGAAGAGAAATAAGACGGCTCTTTCCACTGAGTCGAAAATGAAAATGCTGCAGGAAATAGACAGAAGTGCGATGTCCAAGAAGGCCATAGCTGTGAAGTATGCCATTCCTCCGAATACACTCGGCGATATTAAAACATCCGGAACGTGTGGAGGAAGTGGCAGCCTCCTCAACTTTTTTTCCCCTTCATAGATAGATCTATTTCTGGAATTGTTTCCCTTGTCACTGGAAGACGAACTCTCATAAATCGAACCCATGAGGATGGTCCCGGCAAATTCGATTTAAGCGGACTCGACTGTATGCTTGTTTTTATAATCTGTTTTCATTGGTGTATTTGGTATTCACTTGGTATAATTTAACTTAACCCACTTTAATTTATGCTAACTGGACTAATGAAAGTGATTTCAGTTTTTTGTTCAGCATTTCTTAGAAATTTTACTGATTTATGTTTTTTAGCCATAAATTGTCAGACAAGTCTTATGAATACTGTCTGTGATGTCAAAGCAGTTTGTCATCATTAGTCTCTGATAATGACATAAGTAATTTTCAGCATCTTTGAGAAAATCCTTCATCCCTCGATTGTCATCAGTAGTGCTTGTGCATTTGTGTTGAATTATTTTGTGGTTTCTGCAGGAACATTTTGATTTTGATTACATAATTTGACAACTCTATGCTTACATGTCGTACTTCAGCCATAGTCTTTGAACACTGATGTCCTGTTTTTCAAATAAATAAAACAAAAGGGCCACAACAATATATAAAAATACTTGTAATTTTGTACTCTGTGAGAGAAATATGAGACGCAACAACCGCAGAAATTGTGTGCTTTTTAACAGTGAATGAATATGTTAATGCAATTTTTTTTTTCTTCACAAAACCCTTTTATATCAATCTAAAAATGCATTTCAGAGTGAACTTTGTTGAAATAGATTGAGTCAAAGCTCAAAAATTGTAATTTAGTGGCCTGGCCGAACAATGATTAAAAAGGATTAACAAAAAAGATCACCGTTTTCTCACTAAATTCAGCTGCAGCAACAGGTCATTCCCATTGTCTTTAATTGCCAATATCTCAATTTCTTTTTAAGGTAGAACAAACATTTTTTCACACACCAAAAGGGAGGTGAATAATCTTCACAGTGATACCAATAACTTCACATGCTCACAATTTGATGAGCACGTGATTTCATTACGTCGCGTCTCACAAGTTTTCCTGTTTTAAACATGGATATTCAGTGGGGTTCAGAATTTTAAGTAGTGATAGCCCTGAGTTATTATAATTTCATATATGGTTGGTAGATAAATGAAGAAAAAAAAAACGTGGCCGTCAAAATGAAAATAAACAATTTTTCAAAGAAAATTCACTATATTGAAATCTGTAGATAACAGACACTTTCTATTTGCGTTGTAATGGAAGAAATTTCAAAGAGATCACATGAAATTATTTCATTTTCTGTTAATATTTGGCCTGTATTTAATTACATAAATTTCTTTTCTTTTTTTTTTTAAAATAATTTTTGTCTTTTTCTTTTGTGCTCTGTTATGTCCTTGTCCGTTTACACACCAGCAGTTTGGACATAGGGGTGTACAGATGTAATTTTGACAGATTTTTGTTATCATTCGTTGTGTCTTGATCTCTCTCCAGGCAAAAGGAGTTGGCATGATAGGTGAAGGGGGTGCCAGCTCATGGCTGGACCTACCTGCTGAGGTCAAAGGTCAAGGAAAGGGAGGCGAGAAGGTCATTTCCAAAAGAACAGAAACAGCCATGGAAAGAGATGGTAAATAGGCCAACAGTGTATACCATATGAGATGTGACGCGATGAAATCAGGCTCTTGTCAAATTTTGACAGTTATTGGTATTATTGTAAAAATTATTCATATCCCTTTCTGTTTGTGACAAAATTTTTGTCCTACCTGAAGTGGAAGTAGCAGGGTTCGTACGGTCCTTGAAAGTGCTTGAATTTTGAGAAAAAAATTCAAGGCCATGAAAAGTCCTTGAATTTTGAAATTGTTGCCAAAGTCCTTGAAAAGTCCTTATATTTTTGCGCTGGTGGTCAATTTCGTTCAAGGACTGATTGTTAGAACAGGGCTTCACTTTTCTGCCTCCCAAACGTGCCCGACAGTCCCTCCGTATTTTACATTTGCCGTAAGTTCGTTTCCTATTAAGGATGCCCGGATATGGATAATTTTTCTTTTGTTTCATTCACTGCGGATCTAGCCTAGTCTAGGTCTGCAGGTCCAGTGCGATTCGACGTCGCCAGTTTTAGTCGTAATTTAAATGGATACCGTGAGGGAATGAGATCAAATTATTAGTCAGGAAGTTCCAGACTTTGTACTTCAGCCGAAAAAATGAACTTTTTGACGGTCGGAAACGTTTTGCTGGCTGCGAGTTTGGATACATTTCCATAACGAAAACGAAAGTATGAATGATTTGAGTGCATGCGTGGACTGAAATTGCGAATAATGCGAATGGGCAACGGCAACGTCGACTTGTGTAAGGCTCTCGAATCGCGTTTATACACTCGCCGTCAAAGATCTAGACTCATCATTGAGTCCAGCGGTCGTTTGCTACCGTATTTGTTAAAAAGGCTAGATCTATCACTCGACAAACCCGTCATGAGTAGTAATACAAATAGAAAGGGAAAATAATCTAGATCTAGTCAGTAGGCTAACACTACAGACAGCTCTCGTCGAGATCTTCAGCTCCGCATTCCGCGGAGATCTACGGGGTAGATGTATTGTAGATCTAGTAAGAGAAAGAAATAGATCTAGATCGAATAAATCTTAGAGAGCTTACATGTATAGAAATAGTAAGGTCGCGCCATCACCCGGTCATCTTGTAATAATGTAATTTCTTAAAATC